>PVKP010037185.1:0-21842 GCA_004027715.1 Plecturocebus donacophilus | reverse complement strand
CACACACACACACACACCCTACACACACACACTCACACACACACACACACACACACACACGCCATTATTTCCACTGGGATCTGCCAGCCCCAGACATCTCGCTATCTAGCTTTATCTTTCCTTGGGAGAGGAATAGGAGGGGGATAAGCCCTTAATACTGCTTTCCTTTTGTCTCCTCCCCTTCCCACTAGGTGATCATGGTAACCGGGGATCACCCTATCACAGCCAAGGCCATTGCCAAAGGCGTGGGCATCATATCAGAGGGGAATGAGACCGTGGAGGACATTGCGGCCCGGCTCAACATTCCCGTGAGTCAAGTCAACCCCAGGTGAGGCCTCTGCAGGAAGCCCCTGCCCCCACGATCAGCACGTCCTCTTGCCCAGGAGGCTTGGGTGTCCCCTGGGGGTATTCGACAGCACTTCTGGGACCTTTATGGGCCTTACCTCTAACACTACTGTGAGTGGTTCCTCAGCCCTGAGCTTGTGTCCAGGCTGTGCCACTGAATACCTGTGTAACCTTGGAGATGTCACGTTCCCATCCTGAGTCTCCATTTTCTCACCACAAAATTAGGGTGCTATCTCCATTGCTGTGGGAGTGGGATGTGTGTAAAGAAACTAGCACAGGGCCTAGTAATCCGCATTTACTACTGCAATGATCCCATGGTGAAGATTTAGAGTCACATCCTCAGATATGGGGAAAGTGAGTACTGAGGACAGGTCAACTGAAGCAACAGGGAACTGGGCTCAGCAGGGAGACTGCAGGCCTCGGTGTGAGGAGAGGTGGGGGCAGCCGGGGCTGGTGCAGGTGCAGGGGGTCAGCGGTCTCTGCCCCACTCACCCTCCAGGGAAGCCAAGGCGTGTGTGGTGCATGGCTCCGACCTGAAGGACATGACGTCGGAGCAGCTCGATGAGATCCTCAAGAACCACACAGAGATTGTCTTTGCTCGAACGTCTCCCCAGCAGAAGCTCATTATTGTGGAGGGATGTCAGAGGCAGGTGAGCGCAGCCGTGGCTGTCAGAGGCGGGTGAGCGCAGCCGTGGCTGTCAGAGGCAGGTGAGTGCAGCCGTGGCTGTCAGAGGCGGGTGAGTGCAGCCGTGGCTGTCAGAGGCAGGTGAGTGCAGCCGTGGCAGGCATGGCAGGCAGGGACTGGGGAGGCGGGGAGTGAGGCGAGAGGGACCGGGCTTGGGCAGGGGCTTTGTCCTCAAGTGCTGGCTGTCTTTCTTCCAGGGAGCCATTGTGGCCGTGACGGGTGATGGGGTGAACGACTCCCCTGCGCTGAAGAAGGCTGACATTGGCATTGCCATGGGCATCTCTGGCTCTGACGTCTCTAAGCAGGCGGCCGACATGATCCTGCTGGACGACAACTTTGCCTCCATCGTCACCGGGGTGGAGGAGGGTGAGGAGGCTGCGTGGTCTGGAGCGCTCGCAGGATATTAAAGCCAGCACCTCTGCTTCCAGTCCCTTTACCCTAGTTGAAGAATCATCCCAGGACTCTAGGCAGCCCAGCCCGCTTTAGCTTCCCTTGAACACAAAATCTTTCTCAGGAAGACAGGGAGCCATGATTCAGGGGCTGGGGGTGGGGAAGAGTCCCTCTGACCTCCCTGATGCCCTCAGAACCTCCCCACAGGCCGCCTGATCTTTGACAACCTGAAGAAATCCATCGCCTACACCCTGACCAGCAACATCCCCGAGATCACCCCGTTCCTGCTCTTCATCATTGCCAACATCCCCCTACCTCTGGGCACCGTGACCATCCTCTGCATTGACCTGGGCACAGATATGGTGAGCGCAGGAAGTGGAGAGGGCACAGGCAAGGCAGACGTGAGGGCACAGTGGCGGGGAGGAGAGGTGTCCTAGGGCAGCTCCTCGGCTGTGGGGGTCACAGGAGACAGACCCGGGCCTGGAAGACAATGGGGTCTGAATACAAGCTTGTTTAACTGTGTCAAAGATCTTCACTGCTGGGCATCCATTGCTCCTGTCGTCTCGCACGTCCCTTCAAATGCCCTCCCTGCCCCACTCCCCACCCCACACAGGTCCCTGCCATCTCCTTGGCCTATGAGGCAGCTGAGAGTGACATCATGAAGCGGCAGCCCCGAAACTCCCAGACAGACAAGCTAGTGAATGAGAGGCTCATCAGCATGGCATATGGACAGATCGGTGCGCCACGCCCTGGGGCTCCGGAGGGAACCCCCAGAGGGTTCTTTTCCCAGCTTTCAGAGGAATGAGCCCCAAGCAAAATTCCAGGACAGGGGCCAGCTCCCCAAAGGTCAGGGACCTCCATCTCTGGCCCTGAGGGGCTGCCCTGCTTCTGCTGCCTGCTCTGACCCAGGCCCTGCCTTTGGCCCTCCACCCACAGGGATGATTCAGGCACTGGGTGGCTTCTTCACCTACTTTGTGATCCTGGCAGAGAATGGTTTCCTGCCATCACGGCTGCTGGGAATCCGCCTCGACTGGGATGACCGGACCATGAATGACCTGGAGGACAGCTATGGACAGGAGTGGGTGAGTGGTGCTGTGTAAATGCAGTGCACATGTGTGAAGGTGGAGGGAGCTGAATGCCTGGCAGGAGTGGGCAGCGGTGGCCAACTGAGACTGGGGCTAGGGATGCATCAGGAGAAACTATGCTACTTTCTGGTCCTACCTATTCCTCCGACACTCTCATCTCTCTCTGCTCTCTCCCTCCAGACCTATGAGCAGCGGAAGGTGGTGGAGTTCACTTGCCACACGGCATTCTTTGCCAGCATCGTGGTGGTGCAGTGGGCTGACCTTATCATCTGCAAGACCCGTCGCAACTCAGTCTTCCAGCAGGGCATGAAGTGAGTGCCCGCCCCGATGGCACCCACCCACCCCCCCGCCAGGCTCTGGGCACACTCACCGACCCACACAGGCCAGACTTCCAACTCAGCCCTGGCCCAGAACTGTAAGGGGGGCATCAGATTTTAACCTTCCATCTGTATATCCATAAATAGGTTTCAGATAGAAGAGAGGAGAGGAACGAATGCTGTGACTATTTCCAATGAGTTCTAATTTTGCTCCTAAAATGCATTTTGCTATCATCTCCCTCCAACCTCCTTCTCTCCTTCCCTCCCTTCCTTCCCCCATCTCCTACTTGAGTGCCACTGCCCACATCCTTTGCCCAACCCTAAATCCAGTGTCTCCTGTGCCCACCCCTCCCCTGGCCTTCAGCAGGCAGCCTAGTTTATAGCGCCTGCACTGTGGTGCTGGAGGCCGCGTGCTGCTGAGGGTCAGGCTCAGCGCCTTCTTGCAGTGTGCTGAGTGCCTAACGCATTCCTTAACCTCACGGTAACTCCAGGAGGTGGCTATTATCGTTTACGTTTCGTGGATAAGAGGCCCCAAACAGGTTAAATGATGTGTCCAAGGTCATGAAGATAGTAAGGGTCCACCACATCTGTCTCTGAAGCCTAGCTTCCAAACTGTCTGGCACTGTTTGGAACTCAGTAATGACTGTGATTCTAGCCTGGGTGGTGGCTGAGTGCCAAAGGTATCCTGCTGGTTCCGTTTATTTTCTCCTACTGTAAATAATGGCCACAATTCCTCAGATGAGCTTGTCATCCTTTCTTAGTTTGGGGCTGAGGAGGGTGGGGAGAAGATGCCAAAGTGAAGTTAATAGCACTTAAGATCCATGGGAGAAAAAAGCAAAAAGTCTGTTAGATAAATAAAGGTAATATGAAGGAAGGACATTCCAGTAAGCTAAAAATACAATGGAAAAAATGCAATTTGAAGAGAACAAGGAGCAGAGAGTCTAAGAAATTGGGTATTGTTCTGGGGCTTCGGACTTACTGTGTACTGCATGTGTGACACAGGAAGGTGGGAACGTGGCCAGACTGGCGACATCCAGCCCATCTTAGCGGCAAATAGGAAAGATGGAAATGAAAGTCGGGCTGGGTACAGAGGAAGAGTACTAACACCACTACAGGCCTCACCTTAGGCCCCTGGGCCATTGAGGATCCTCAGAGATACTATTTGCCTTATTTTGAAAAGCTTTATGGAAGTAAAGCACCCACCTATGAGAGGGCAACCAGGCTTACTCTGAGTCATTCTCAGGCAAAAGCCAAGAACACATATCATGAAGTAGTGATCGAATGCTGATCCACAGTTCAGTTTGGAAGCCATGGATATTTCTAAGTCATTTTAAATGGGGAAATATATTCATTACCTATTACCTATTCCCAAATGTAGCTTGAGAGACAAAAATAAAAAACCATTAAATGTGGCCTTACAGAAGAAAATAAGGGGATCCTTAGTGAGTGAAAATTTGGAAATCACTGGCTTAAACCAAGTGTTTATAAAGAGGTACCTTGTATAAGAACACAAAAGAAGGAGTAGGCCAGGCACAGTGGCTCACGCCTGTAATCCCAGCACTTTGGGAGGGCAAGGCAGGAGAATCTCTTGAGCCCAAGAGTTTGGTACCAGCCTGAGCACATGGTGAAACTCTATCATCTCTACAAAAATACACAAAAATGAGCAGGGCGTGGTGACACACACCTGTAATTCCAGCTACCAGAGAGGGTGAGGCAAGAGGACCACTTGAGCCCGGGAGGTGGAGGGTACAGTGACCTGTAACTGTCCAGCCTAGGTGACAGAGTGAGAGTCTGTCTCAAAAAAAAAAAAAAAGTGCAGTAATAATATGACTGAACATTTTCCATGTTTCAGAGCCTTTCACGTATCTCCCATAATTTTCCCAGCAACCCTATGATAAAAGGGTAAAATCTCCATTTTATGGAGAAGGATCATGAGGCTCAGAGAAATCCAACATTCCCTGCAATCCAAAGCTAGTCAGTGGCAGAACTGGGAACAGACTCCACCTGTCTGACTGCAGAGACTGCCCTCACAACCTCCTCATTCTATCCTGCTTTTCAGTTCTGACACAGTGAACATATATTAACCACTTATGTATTGCGCATCCCCTTTACATTCCCTGAATTAAATATCTGTGATGAAACCACCAGCAGGAACTGTGGGGGATGCTGAGATGGTGGAAGACAGACGTGGGGCCTGCACTGAAGGAGCTTTCCAGCCTCTTGCTGGGGAGACGACACTTTCACAGGCCCTGTGCCTGAAACGATAACAAGATCACAAGTTGCATGAGACGGGCCCCATATTGACCACTGTGTCTCCAATACAGAACAGGTCACCCAATACCTAGAAGCAATTATTTAATGAATGAATATATGTGCAATAGACAACATTCAAAGGTAAACTCAGCAAGCAGAAAAAGAAAATAACATCTTCCTTTGGTTACATAAAGCATGAGAAGAGTATATTGGAAGAAGACATGGGGCTGTGTAATTTATAATTCTCTCTCCTCGAGTATCCCAGGATCCCTCCCTCCTTGATCCCCCTTCACCTGCTACCCTCCTTTCTTTGCCTTTCAGGAACAAGATCCTGATTTTTGGGCTCCTGGAGGAGACGGCATTGGCTGCCTTTCTCTCCTACTGCCCGGGTATGGGTGTGGCCCTCCGCATGTACCCGCTCAAGTGAGTGTCCCTTTCGGGTGGGCTCAGTAGTCGTACGGGGACTTGAGCCTCATCCAGGGTCCAAGTTCTCATCAGTTTGAACGCTCCTTTATGTGACGGCTGCCGAGCCGACCTCTGCTGACGCCAACGCACTCCTCCGTTGCTTTCAGGGTCACCTGGTGGTTCTGTGCCTTCCCCTACAGCCTCCTCATCTTCATCTATGATGAGGTCCGAAAGCTCATCCTGCGGCGATATCCTGGTGGTAAGCCCCTCCATCTCCCCCTCAGCAAAGTGCAAGCCCCGTCACCAACTCCTCCCTCCAGGACGCCACATGCAGACCCCACTTCCACTATGGATTCCTGCTCCTGTTCCTCAACGCCCTCAGATCCTGGGGTCCCAAGTCCCAGGTGCCCTGACTCTCTTGAACCTGTTGTCTCTGCTCTCTTCCCGTCAGATTCTAAGTCCTGCCTAACTCACAACTGGTCTCCAGGGCCCTCTACTTTCCACCTGAAACCACAGAACATCAGAATGAGAAGGGCCTTTCCAGGTCACATAGTACCACCTCCATATTTTATAGAGAGAGGAGGTGCAGAGATGAATCTGTTCAGGGTCATAAAGCAAAGAACAGCAGGACTGGCACTAGAACCCAGGCCTCCTGATGTCCACACATCAACCAACAAGTTATTGGTTTTCCTACAAGCGTTTTTTTTTTATCACTTAGTAGAGGTTAAAAATCGATGGCTTTGCCAGGCATGGTGGCTCAAGCCTGTAATCAAAGCACTTTGGGAGACCGAAGTAGGCAGATGACAAGGTCAGGAGTTCAAGACCAGCCTGACCAACATGGTGAAACTCCATCTCTACTAAAAATACAAAAATTAGCCGGACATGGTGGCATGCACCTGTAATCCCAGCTACTCAGGAGGCTGAGGCAGGAGAATCACTCGAACCCGGAAGGCGGAGGTTGCAGTGAGCTGAGATCAAGCCACTGTACTCCAGCCTGAGCAACAGAGAGAGATTCTGTCTCAAAAAAAAAAAAAAAAAAAAAAAAAAAATGATGGTTTACAAACCAAATACTGTCCAGGAATACTGTTTGGTTTGACCTGTCCTGTATTTTGTGTGTGGGGAGAGGAGAGGTTGTTAATTGGTTCAATATCAAAAATTTAGAGTCTTTCACATAAAATCTGAATTGAATTTCTTTTGAAGAATCAGAAGAGCTGCTAACCCCCATGTCCACATTGCTGCACAGCAATAACGGACACCCGCTCCTTTAGACTCTCATTTGTTACCTGAAGAGGCTCTGTGGGCATTTACATTTCCATCCTCGACTGACTCTCCCCCACTGTGCTAAATACAAGTCTCCCATAAAGGCAGGCTTGCCCTCCCTTCCTTTAACCTACGGCCCCATCTCACTGTCCTTCTCCAATCTTTCACCTTTCATTTTTTTTTGAGATGGAGTCTCACTCTGTTGCCCAGGCTGGAGTGCAGTGGTGTGATCTTCGCTCACTGCAACTTCTATCTTCTGGGTTCAAGTGATTCTCCTGCCTCAGCCTCCCAAGTAGCTGGACTACAGGCGCATGCCACCACACCCAGCTAATTTTTTGTATTTTTAGTAGAGATGGAGTTTCACCATGTTAGCCAGGAGTCTCGATCTCCTGACCTCGTGATCCTCCCGCCTTGGCCTCCCAAAGTGCTGGGATTAACGGTGTTAGCCCCCTCGCCTGGCCTCCTTTCACCTTCCTAAGCCACTTCCCTCAGTGCCCTTCACCAGGCTTCTCCTTCCACCTGGCGTCAGCCGCCCAACCCCCTGGGAGATTGCCCTCTTGCCTCCTTTTGAGTTCACGCTGCAATCTTCACTCCCAATCTCTCTAACAGGCTGGGTGGAGAAGGAAACATACTACTGAGCCCATTGGAAGAAGAACCAGGCACAGAAAGATGGGGAGCTTTGGAGGTGTTGTGGGGATGGTGATGGAGAGGGATGGAAATACAATGGGTGGCACTGGGTGGCAAGATTTGGGGAGAGATAATGAGGCAACTCAGCAGGCTATGTTGTGGAGTAAATAAATTGGGATGATTACCCCGTGGACCTAACTGTGAACAATCAGATTAGACATTACATGTTTGAGTCCTCCCACCAGATCCTTTTCCATCCCACTCTACTATGTTGTCTATTTTTTTCTAAGGAATTAAGGGTTACCCCACCCTCCCCACTCCCACCCTTTAACCTCACCTCCTACTGTAATAGATCCGCATCCAAAGGCAGGAACCTGTCTAAACCAGAAGAAAGCCCTCTCAGCTCACCCCAGCCTCACTCCACTTCCCACTTCCATCCCTGCTAGCTGCTTGCAGGACTCTATCCCTGGCTTCCCCTTCAGACCTTGCAATCACAAAAGGTTGTTCGGGTGAATGCAAGAGCCTGAGGCTGGAAAAGGATGACTTGTCTCCCAAGCTAGGCTGGTAAGGGACCTGCAGGGAAAGCTGGGCAGACAGGTGGGAGGTGAGGGTAGGGCTGGCTGGAGGACGGAAACAACAAAGGAACCGAGGTACTGCCAATGACAGGACATTTGACGTGTCTTGAGTCTCCAGACAGATGCCGTGGGCTCCATCTCTATGTCCTGCCCTTTTAGAATACCCCACCAGCAGATCAAACTCAGACCTCATCAGAGTAGCAGCAGATGCAGGACCAGAAGGCAATTGGGAGCTTCCAGAAATGCCACACCTGTGTGCTACAGAGTTCCCCACTGACTGTCAGTTGGGGTCCTCTTGGTCCACAAGGCCCAGATATCACGCATGCACTTAATAACACCTCACCTTCTGTAATACTAAGTCCTCAGAGCTCCGTGCTGTTTCGAGAGGGATGGCCATAAGTTCTTTCCCAACCCCTTCCATTCCCTTTCTCTTCATGCCCATCCCCATGAACCTGCATCACTCCTTGGCACTGCCAAGCCAACCCTGGAAAAGGAGTTCCCTGGCCATTGGCTGGAATCAGGGTGGAGAAGTTCCCAGAATCTTCCTGTCCTCCAGGGACATTTATGCTTCCAGGGACAAGCTTAGGTCATGAACATGGTCAGAACCTTTGGACAAGAGGAAGAATATTAAGAGATTTGCTTTTGACCTCTTAGCTGGCAAGGCTGCTTCCCCCAGGCAATTGCCCTTCACACCAACGATCATCGTGTCGCCTTTCCCCGGGCTGGAGAGTTGCTTTCAGGTTCCTACAGGAGACACCTTTCTTTCCCTTACTCCCTATCTAACGTTTGTGCTCTGCAGGCAGCTCTGCCCATTCTCTAAGCCTGGCTTAGAAGGCACTGGGAATGTCCTGTAGCGAGAGACCTAGATAAGCCATGCAAGTGAGAGAGACATCTGGGGAAACTGAAGACCTAAGGCAGACAGGAAGGAAGCACAAAAGACAAGCACTGGGTCAGGCCCATAAACCACCTCCCAAAGGCCATCATTTCATTGCACTGGAATTTTGCTTTATCAGAAGCATCTGGAAGTAAGGGAGTCACTGCCTTGGGCTTGGGAATCTAAGTGGGAGACCATATTAACTTGGGTTCGATTAATTGGGGATTACTAACTGTGGACAAAAGTTTATCTTTGCACATTCAATAAAAATGGCATTTGTTTAGTAAATTAAGAGCATAAACAATGTTGCTAAAGGTGGCATATTTAGTCTACCGAAAACAATACTTTTCAGGCACTTTAGAAGTATCTTTTTAGAAGCAGCGAGTGCATGGGCTACTTATCATCAATCTTTGTATTTGTTAAAGAAACATCTACTGGATCTTTATGGGTGATCTTTTGTAAGAGATTAGTTTGAGGTACTACATATGTACTTGAAAATAATAAAGTTGCATTTCTTTATGAAAAAAATATCTCCTCCATAATTCAGATTTCTATACTTTATACTTGCCTCCCTCCTAAATCGTGATATTGAAATGTGTGCTGTGGCAGAACCTGGCTTGTAGGGGAAGCAACAAAGAGATGGCAACTGTCAGGGATGGGAGGGAAACGGTCTGGGAGCAGATGACATCCGTGGAGAAAGCTAGACGGGAAGAAGTGAGGTTGCAAAATAACCTACAAGAAACTATAGTAGGAGCTTCCTTCCTCTGATCCCACCCTAAGAGCCACAAGGGTTTGTCCAGGACAGGGAAGGGCCTGTGAGTGTATGAGGACCCAGATCCTCAGGGGCACTTCTGCTCTTTTCCGTTCCAGACCAAAATCAGGCCACTCTCAGATGGGATGGGAGCAGGAGACAATGGGCTGAGGGCCCAAGAGTCAACACCAGTTGAAAGTCTGTTCTGCATGCAGAGCCCTGTCCTGGGTGCTGTCTTTAAGGGACGGGGGAAAGTAGATGCAATCCTTGAAATTCACCTGAGTAGTAGATATCAGAAACCGTCATGGACAGAATGTAATGGGCAGTAGCAGGGGCGCTTGTGTGCTGGGGATGGAGAGGAGGGTGGGTGGGTGTGCATTGCTCATGGGGGGCCTGGGAATGGGAGGGAGAAAGACACCAACTCTTACAACCTATGCCAGGACCTCAGAATAATGGTCAGAAGTCAATTCTTGCCCAAGCCGTATTTCGCCCCTTTATTATGACTCTCACAGTGTCATCAATGACAGTGATAGTTAGAAGTGATTACAGGAGCATTAACCGCAGCTCATTTGTACCATAACTATGCCCAAGTTTTATTTGTATAGTCTCCTTTCATCCCACCACAGGGCCTTTATTCTTAATGGCCCCTCTGCCAGGAACACTTTTCCCCAGTTATTCACATGCCAGGCTTTGTCACTTCATTCAGATCGCTCCTTAAACATTACATCCTCAGAAAGACCCTCACAGAGGATCTCTTTCTCTATTCTCTTTGTTTTTATTCATAAATACTTATTACCGGCCAAGCGCAGTGGCTCATGCCTGTAATCCCAGCACTTTGGGAGGCTGAGGTGGGCGGATCATCTGAGGTTGGGAGTCCAAGACCAGCCTAACCAACATGCAGAAATCTGGTCTCTACTAAAAGTACAAAAAATTAGCCAGGCATGGTGGTGCATGCCTGTAATCCCATTTACTCTGGAGGCTGAGGCAGGAGAATTGCTTGAACCTAGGAGGCAGAGGTTGCGGTGAGCCAAAATCACGCCATTGCACTCCAGCCTGGGCAACAAGAGCTAAATTCCGTTTCCAAAAAAAAAAAAGAAATACTTATTACCTCAAATGTAGATGGAAAGACAGCTAGATATAATATTTAGAAAGATATACATATAACGTACATATATTCTTATTATTGTTTGTTTATGCTTTTGTCTGTCTGGCTCCTCCGGTATAAGTTCCATGAAGACAGGGATTCTATTTCTTTTGTTTAACACCTTCATCCTTAGCACCTAAAACGTCTGACACACATTAAGCAATTGATAAATATTTGCTGGATAACTGACAGGATCCTCACAATAATTTAGAGAGAGACTGTTATCTCCAATTTACAGATGAGAAAATTGGGGCTCAGAATGGTTAAATTATTATTCAAAGTTTCAAAGGTAGTAAGCATCAGAAACAGGATTCAAACCTAGGTCAGTCTGACTGTAGGGCCTGCCCTCTTAATCATGCCATGCTCTGCAACTGCGAGAACAGAAAGCCTGTGGGCCCGGACAGCGCCTGACTAGCCAATGGCTCAGTGAACTGGGGAGGCTGCCGAGGGAGCCAGGAATTTGTGGACAACGAACATTTGAGCAGCAGGGGCCAGGCAGACCCGTAAGAAAAGAAGACATGATCTCAAAGATGCATTAGGGGATTAAGAAAAAGATCCAGGCCAGACACTAGATCCCGGTACTTTGGCAGGCCAAGGCGAGCGGATCACTTGAGGTCAGGAGTTTCAAGACCAGCCTGGCCAACATGGTGAAACCCTGTGTTCTACTAAAAATACAAAAATTAGCCAGGCATGGTGGCATGCACCTGTAATCCCAGCTGAAGCAGAAGAATCGCTTCAACCCAGGAGGAGGAGGCTGCAGTGCAGATCGCACCACTACACTCCAGCCTGGGTGACAGAAAAAGGCTCCATCGCAAAAAAAAAAAAAGGAAGAAAAAGAGCCAAGGAGATTTTGATGGTCTGCTAGAGGATCTTAGCAAAAAGAAGAATGTAATCTGAATTACTATTGAACGTAATCTGAGAAGCTAAAGCCAACTTTTGACCCAGGCAGAAAGACTGTCCGTGCCATTTCCTTTTTATCTACAGAATAGGAAATGTGATCATGCATCAGCGATAGTTGCTAAATATTCATAATGCTAAGAATGCAGGGAAAATAGGAAGAAAGTGATTAGATCAATATCAAAGGAAGACAATGCAAAATGAGTCTTTCAAAAATATCCTTGGCTCCAGTGAATTCAATGAAGGATTTTTTCCAAATTCCTCAAAGAATTTCCATATATTATTTAAAAGTGTGCTGGAATATAAAAAATAATTTGCTGTTGCCCAGCCTATTTTATGTGACAAGTACTATTTTGTTAAAATATTATAATTAATATAGATGATAAATTGACTACCCCAAATGGTGGAATGCAAGGATAGCATATTGCAAGGAAAATGTTACAAACAACTAACATTAACTAGAAAAATGATTAATCATTTCAAAAAAGGTTGAGGAGGCTATCAGTAAAATTCAGTGTCTATTCCTGATAAAAAATGGTGGAGGAAAAAAGCATATCAGAAAATGTAATCATGGACCAGGCATTATGACTCACACCTGCAATCCCAGAACTTTGGGAGGCCAAGGCGGGCAGATCACCTGAGGTCAGGGGTTCGAGACCAGCCTAGCCAATACAGTGAAACCCGATTAGATCACTTTCTCTGGATGTAGTAAGAAAGGATATAGTAAGTCTCGAAAACCAATAACAGCAACTATAAAAGAAATAATTGTACAAAACATTTGAAATCCTGGATAAGCAGTTTGTGCTTAAAAATTCTAAATAAGCCAGGCGCAGTGGTTCATGTCTACAATCCCAGTACTTTGGGAAGCTGACATAGAAGGCTTACTTGAGCCCAGGAGTTTGAGACCAGCCTGGGCAACATAGTGAGACCTCATCTCTACTAAAAAGAAAAAAATAGGCAGCTGGGGTGGCCCACGCCTATGGTCCCAGCCACTTGGGAGGCTGAAGGAGGATAGCTTGAGCCTGAAAGGTTGAAGCAGCAATGAGCCATTGTTGCACCACTGCCCTCAAGCCTGGGTAACAGAGCAAGATTCTGTCTCAAAAAATAATTTTTAAAAAAGTTCTAAACAAATAAAAAACATTTTAGCAAGTATAACTCCCTAAAAATCCAAGAAAATCAAAGAAAACAAAACAACAGCATCAATAAAAACAAAAAAAAAAACACCTAGAAGCAATCAATTCAAAGTTACAGGGTACATTATATCAGTTTTCAAAGAATCAAATGTATCTCTAAATATTAGGGAGACAGAAAACACAGCATAAAGGGCTTCTATTTACAATAGAATGAAAACAAATTACACTCAAGGTTTACTGTGCACAGCATACAGTAATTATTAAAGTTAAAAGTATAATAAGAGAAATAAAGAAAAAGATAAATTCATGGAAAGCTAAACTTGACTGCCATTTGGGAAGGCAGAATGTAGTAAAGATAAAAATAAGTTACTATGAAAGAGTCAATTCAATATCAATTAAAATCCTCACTGTATTTTTGTAAAACATGACATATTGGTTGTGACACTCAGCTGCAAGAGTAATCAGGCAAGAATCTCAGAGGTTTTTTTCTCAGTCATTATGAAGCAAATGAATGGATCACTGATGCTAACATATTTACCCCAGTAGATTTTAAAACACATCAGACCCAACTGACAATTATCAAAACCTTGTAGCTTTAAGATAAAACCTGAAAACTCATCATTCAACATGTATTCAGGGACTATTTGTGGACCAGCTGCCCTGCGCCAAGCACTGTTCTAGGAGCGGGGTATGCAGCGGTGAAAAAGCCAGGGAAGGTCCCTAGGGTCATGGAGAACCAGACAATTCAACAAGACAAGTCAATCAGACAAGTCAACAGTTAATGGGCAGGATCATTTCAGAGGGAGAGAAGTGTTGTGGAGACCGAAAGTGATAGAGAGGGGTCTGGCTCGGGAGGGGCTGCTTTGGATTTAACAACGAGAGAAGGCTTCTCTGAAGAGGTGGACTTTTGAGCTAAGATCTCTAGAACAAAATGAGGGATCTAAAAATAATTTCAATTGATTGTATCTCCTTAAAGTTGGTTTTGGGAACCTCCCATGTGCAAGACTGAGCTAAGTGTTATTATCACATAGATGATGCACAGAAAAACATGGGAATTTTAACTTTAATTCTAACCTTGTTCTTAAGAATTTTATGATCTACATTAAACATAAAAACTGGGAGAAAACATATGTAATGTATATGACAAGGGTTTCCTACAAATCAACATAAAAAAGAAAACAATGGAAAACTGGGCAAATTGTAAGAATGATAATTCACAAAATAAATAAAGTCCAAGGCTGGGCATAGTAGCTCATGCCTATAATCCCAGCACTTTGGGAGGCCCAGGTGGGTGGATCACCTGAGGTCAGGAGTTCAAGACCAGCCTTGTCAACATGGCAAAACCCCATCTCTATTAAAAAATACAAAAAAACCAGTCAGGTGTGGTGGCATGCATCTGTAGTCCCAGCTACTTAGGAAGCTAAGACATGAGAATCACTTGAACCCAGGCAGCTGAGGTTGCAGTGAGCCAAGATTGCACCACTGCACTCAAGCCTGGGAGACAGAGCAAGACTCCATCTCAATAAAAAATAAAATAAAGTCCAGAAAACATAAGAGAAAATGTTCACATAGACAATTTGAAAATGCAAATTAAAACTATAAGATATCAAATGTCACTGATTATTATAGTAAAAATCAAGATCATCTAGCATAATCAAAGGTGTAGAGAGTGGACGTTCTTGCATCTTGTTGTTGGGATATAGATAGATAAACCCTTTTCAAGACCAGTTGGCAGACTCTTTTAAGATTCTTAATGAGAATACCCTATGATTCAGCAACACGAACTGATTCTACAGAAATAGAAGCTCAAGGACCTAATGATATATGTGTATAAGAATGACACTCTAGCAATTTTATTAATGGTTTAAAAAATGGAAAATATCTCATAAATCCATCAGTAGTGGGAATCATTGAAAACAGCATGGTTAATACAGAATATGGGAGCATCACAGCACTGAAAAAAATAAGCTTTATATACATGACTGGTTGATAGAGCTGAATGATTGTATAAAAGTTGAAAAATATCTCCTTTTAGATATATATTTGTATCAGCATAGAAAAACGACTGGACGAACATGTAGCACATCATTCCCAGAAGTAACTTCAGCAGGGGAGAGTCTGAGTTTGGAAGGAGGAAAAGTGGGGCTTTCAATTTTTATCTTATACATTTTTAATAGAGAAGAAAAATCCAATCTGTTAAAGAAATAGACTATCATTTATCCCAGTTGGGAAGGGAACATTTCTATTTCTGAATATTGAAGGAGGATTGCATCAGCACCAAGATGAATGTTTTCAGATACAGTCATATTTTTAAAAAGCATGCCCAACCAAAATGCAATTAAATAAATATCAGGCCGGGCTTGGTGGCTCACATATGTAATTCCAACACTTTGGGAGGCCAAGGCCGAGGATTGCTTGAGCCCAGGAGTTTGAGACCAGCCTGGTCAACACAGGAAGACCCTGTCTTTACAAAAAAAAAAAAAAAAAAAATTAGCTGGGTGTGGTGGCACACGCCTGTGGTCCCAGCTACTTGGGAGGATGAGATGGGAGGACCACTTGGACCTGGGAGGTTGAGGCTGCAGTAAGTCATAATCGCACCACTGCACTCCAGCCTGGGCAGCAAAGCGAGACCCTGTCTCAAAAAGTAGATAAACAACAGAAAGGGAAAATGTATGTGACATGCATAATTGAAAATATATAGAAGGGTTGATAGAAATGTATAGATGCTTCAGATCATTCTTGGAAGGAGGTGGAATCCTACGGACATGCAAAACATGTATACAGAGTTAATAGAGTCAAAGCACTTACTGAGACTCCAGAGAAGGTCAATGAAAGAGATAAGTACATCATTTTAAAATGAGAAAATGCAATGCTATCACATGGAAAAGCATATTTTTACCCTCACTGAGAAGAGCTGCATATGACACCACAAATAAAACTTCTACGACTGAATTCAAGTTACCTATTGAGCACATACTATATATGTCAGACATCGTGTTTTTTATGGAGCGCCTCACTTAATGTAGACGGCATCCTCTTTTACAAATAAGAAAAGAGAGGTACAGAGAGGTTAGATAAGTTGCTCAAAGCCACACAGCTGACAAGTGGAAGAGCCAGGATTGAAACCCAGGACCGGTTCCAGAGCCCAAGATCTGATCTATTCTGCTGGCTGCTCTCCTAAAATTAAAAGCTCAATCCCAATGTTGGCGGAAGAGTGTGCCTCGCTCAAAAGCACACTCACACGCAGAGTACCTGCTTTATTTTTGAGCCAGCTATACCTCTAAGCCTCCAACGTCTGCATGACCACACAAGAACTTTGCTCTAGTTCTGCCCTCAGAGACACTCTCTCTGCAGCAGGGCCTGCCCCAGTCATCCTCAAAGCCAAAGACTGAGACTTCCAGATCCTTGGTTAGAACCTTCATGAGGGCTTTGTGATGCCAGACCTGGATCATTGCCCCGACAACCACAGGGCCTGGAGCTGGAGGGTTCCCAGGTCCCTGAAGCTCTCTCGGCCTCCTCACTCTCGTGTCATTTCCCACCTGCCGTGGGCCCTGTGGCATCTCCATCACCGAGGCACCTGGTTACCCTTCCCCTCGTGTTTCCTAAGGCCCTCACCACATTTTCTCATCCCTCCTCTCATCCCTCCTCCCTCACTCCCCTTCCCTCCCTCACCTTGACCACCCAAGGCCTCCTTCTTCCTGCTCCCTCGTTCTCTCCCCATCACTCTCCCCTCATGGCCCCCTCTTCCCTTCCCCTTCCCTCACTCTCTCAGCTTTCTTCCCTCCATTGAGCTCGGGCAGCTATTTCTGGGGATAGCTATGGGGCTGGGGTGGAAGAAAGGGGCAGTGGCTCCCCTGGAGCAGAATCCAAGACAAATACCTATAAAGGGGCCTAGATCTAGCAAAAAAAAAAAAAATGAAGAGGAAAAGAAAGGAGAGAGATACGGAGGAACTGAAGAAGGAAGTGGTTATGGTGAGAACACCCAAAGCGGGCACTGACTGTCGCCCTTTAAAAACACTCCTCTGCCTACCTTTTAACATCTGACCTTGAGAATGCATCACACAGGCCGGAGCCACCTCTCTTCTCTGTTAGGTTTTGGAGGGAAGGCAAGGGTTAAAAATAAAGACACAGAGAGAGACTGGGCAGCTCCACAGCAAACACAGGTACATTGCAGACACCTGCGGAAGCAGCTTAATGGCAGAGCCCACCGCCGCTTACAGGCTGGGGTACTCATAGGTATGCGCGGGAGGGGCCTGGGCAGTATGGCTCGCTCCAGGCAGGGTATCGATGAGATGTTCTCATGATGAGGCCGATTGTTGGCCCTCGTTTCCACCGAATATAGTATTCCTTGGACATCTGCCCAGCAGGATGTGATAGGGATGTTTCTTTAGTAGGGCCTTTGTCTTTCATTGGACTTTTGTCTGCCACGTGGTCAGGGGGTTAGGCAGGCTGTTTCTCACAGCCTGAAGCCCTGTGAAATGTTTCACTGTGACCAAGGTCTGCAAAATAGTGGGGAGCTAGGCCAGGCACGGTGGCTCACACCTGTAATCCCAGCACTTTGGGAAGCCGAGGCAGGCAGATCACCTGAGGTCAAGAGTTCGAAAGCAGCCTGGCCAACATGGTGAAATCCCATCTCTACTAAAAATACAAAAATCAGCTGGGCGTGGTGGCGGATCTCTGTCATCCCAGTGGCTCA
Source organism: Plecturocebus donacophilus (assembly GCA_004027715.1). Lineage (NCBI taxonomy): Eukaryota > Metazoa > Chordata > Mammalia > Primates > Pitheciidae > Plecturocebus > Plecturocebus donacophilus. Next base: position 4,405 of record PVKP010037185.1, on the reverse strand, counting down.
GGAGGCTGACGCAGAAGAAACACCTGAACCCGGCAGGCAGAGGTTGCAGTGAGTCAAGATCGCTCCCCGTCACTCCAGCCTGGGTGACAGAGTGACTCCATCTCAAAAAAAAAAAAGTAGTGGGGAGCTTACCAAATGGTACAGTTGCAGTTTGGACTAACAATCTCCAGTCTGTTTCTCCCCCTCTCCCTGGAAATGACCCGGGCCACCTCCTGTCCCTCAATGCCTCTACTGTCCCCTCAGGATGATCACAAATTAACCTTGGGAGAGCTGAACACGAAGTACGGTGTGAACCTGACAACGGTGAGTAAGAAGCTCCCTGAGGAGGCAGAGAGTCTCCAGCTCCCACTGTGAGGCTGCAGGGACAAAAGCTGGACTGGAAATCCAGCCCCTAACTTCAAGTCCAGTGTTCCCACCCCTCGCCCTCTGCCTGGCCACACTCCGTGGACACTACCTGGAAAAAGCTGAAAATGGTAACTACACCCAAGGAGAGTTTAGGACTAAATAAAAGAATAAGAATGCTTTAGGGTGGTGCTGGTCAAAGGTCTTGTCCTTAGGACTCCTTTACACTCTTATAATTTATCTAGGACAGCAAAGAGCTTGTGCTTATGTGGCTTACATTTCTCTATATTTACCATATTAGAAACTAAAATTGAGAGGTTAAAAATGTATTTCTCAATTCATTTAAAAATAACAAAAATAAAGTTGTTATATATTCATATGTATGTTTTGACAAATAACTATATTTTTCAAAGCAAAAAAAAATAGCATCATCTTACATTTTTGCAAACCTCTTCAATGTCTCACTTTTTAAAAGAAGATAGCTGGATTCTCTTTTCTGTATTAAATCTGTTGTGACATCATGTCAGTTGGCCTTCAGAAAATTCCACTATATACTCTTAGGAAAATGAGTTTAAAAAAAGGCAAACAATGATCAGTATTACTATAAAAATTGACCTTGTGGACCCCCCGAAAGGGTCTTGGGGCCCCTTGGGTGTTTCAGACAGAGGTTGGGGAGTGGCTGATGGGGACTGGCAGGTTCTACTGTCATTTTCATTAACAGGAAAAAGCACATAAGCTTGTGCATGAGAGTAGAAGGAGAATCTATGCATTCATGCCTTCTGTGGGTAGTCCTTTCTATTTATATTGCTATTCTTTTCTATTTATATTTTTTTTCTATTTCTTTTTCTATATTTTTTTTAAATGTATGGGTCAGATGCTGTGGCTCACACCTGTAATCCAAGGCAGGCAGATCACTTGAGGTCAGGAGTTCAAAACCAGCCTGGCCAACATGGTGAAACCCCATCTCTACTAAAAATACAAAAACTAGCCAGGTGTGGTGGCACATACCTGTAATCTCAGCTACTTGGGAGGCTGAGGCAGGAGAATCACTTGAACCCGGGAGATGGAGGTTGCAGTGAGCTGAGATCACGCCACTGCACTCCAGCCTGGGCGACAGAGCGAGACTCTGTCTCAAAAAAAAAAAAAAATATATATATATATATATATATATATATGGATATGGATATGTAAATGTACCTATTTATAGAATACATGTAATATTCTAATATAAGCATACCATGTGTAATGATCAAATCAGGGTATTTAGGATACCCATAACCTCAAATGTTTATCATTTCTTTGCATGAGAATATCCCAAATCCACTCCTCTAATTATTTCAATATCTACAGTAAATCATTAACTATAGTTGCCCTATTGTGCTACCAAACACTAGATCTTATTCCAAGTTGGAGAGTCAAAGTGTGGGTGTTAACATGTTATCAACATTAAGTATTATATTTCATCATCACACTGGCCCTGCACATTATAATTATCTGTGTGTACTTATCTCTCCACTGGAGCACCTTAAAAGTAGGGACCATTCTTATGTTGGTATCCTCAGCACCTACCACATAGCAGGACCCAAGATAGGTTCTCAAGCTCAAAAAGGTTTGTGAATCAATCCACAAACAAAACCCTTCCTATGTAAGCATGCTAAGTGACATTCCCTCCTCTAACGCAGATTTTAAAATCTCACCTTATCCAGAAAGAACTTTCAGAGTGACCTTCTGAAAGCTTTGTTGGACTCTAGACCCATCCTGGGGCTCCAAATGTCAGGTTCCCCTTTGCTATACCTGTTCCTCTTTTCACAGCTCTCCATCCAACCCTATTTCTTCTCTACACAGGGCCATAGCCACCAAAGGGCAAAGGAAATCCTGATTCGAGATGGACCCAATACCCTTACCCCACCCTCCACCACTCCGGAATGGGTCAAATTCTGTAAGCAACTGTTTGGTGGCTTTTCCCTGCTACTGTGGACTGGGGCCATTCTCTGCTTTGTGGCTTACAGCATCCAGGTATACTTCCATGAGGAGCCTGCCAAAGACAACGTGAGTCTGTTCAGCTACTACTATAGCCAGCCCAGTTTCTGCCCAGCCCCAGACACTCTTTCGCTCAGCAGTCTAGCACTCCTGAAGTCCTCTGGTCCAAATCCCTAACACTCCCAGCACTTTCTAAGAGAGCCCGGAGTCTGTCTTGGTTCCCCTCACCTTTTATCTAGAAAGCCTGTGATCCAGCTCCCTGAGATGCATAATGTCCCCAAAAAAGCTGCTGTTTTTTGACGACTTTCCCAATGGACCCTCAGAGCACTTTGCAGTCCCTTTCTCTTCTCCACAGTTTTAACCTCATCTCCTTCCCCCCAGGCCCCTCACGATCGGCCCCACCAGCCCCCCGTCCACTGATGAGCCTTCCTAAAAAGATACAGGCCTTCTCTGACCAGGAATTTTGCTAATGGCTCACCACGGCTCAGGGTTCCTTCACCAGGAAGCCAAGTCTACTGGCCCCACCCCAGGGTCTTCTCTATACCTCTGCTCTCAACTCAGCCCTACGGTCTCTTACACCTGGAGAAGCTGCTGTGACCCTTACAAACCGATTTTCTGAGGGTGAAGAGGAGGACAAACCCCACTGATAAACGCTTTCTTTCCTGCCCCCAGCTCTACCTGAGCGTCGTACTTGCTGCGGTGGTTGTCCTCACCGGCTGCTTCTCCTATTACCAGGAGGCCAAGAGCTCCAAGATCATGGAGTCTTTTAAGAACATGGTGCCTCAGGTAGGATTGGAGTGAGAGGAGCTAGTGGGAGGAGGAGCGGGATGTGGCTAAATACACAACGATGAAGTCCCATGGAAAATTATATCCTGCGATGAGTGAGCTGAGTGAGGTTGGTGATGAGGGGGTCAGGGTACTCTCTCAGTCCTAAGAGTTCCTGGAAAAGCTGTGAAACCCTGAGAAAGACATAATGTCACCTATGAAATGGTCTGATCTAGAAGGCAAAATCTGAAACTAAAGAGGAAGCACCATGCAAACCCCAAATAAGAACTATTTTTTTAAAGAGAAAAGTGTTGGTGGGACTGGGTGGGGGGGCTGGGTTCTTCAAATGTCAATGACATCAAAGACAAAGAACAGCTGTGGGGTTGTTCCAGATTAAACAGACCAGGTATGGTGGCCTGTAATCCCAGCACTCTGGGACGCTGAGGCAACAAGATCACCCAGGAGTTTGAGATGCTATCTCTTCCAAAATAAAATAAAATAGCTGGTGTATGCCTGTAGTCCAAGCTACATGGGAGGCTGCGGCAGGAGGATTACCTGAACCTAGCAATTTAAGTCTGCAGTTAACTATGACCAACCTGGGAAAGACCCTGTCTCTGGGAAAAAAAAAAGGGGGGGGCTACAGAGACATGACAACTATTCCGAGGGTGGTGGCTCTCACCTGTAATTCCAGCCGTTTGGGAGGCTGAGGCAGGAAGATTGCTTGAGTCAGGAGTTCAAGACGAACCCAGGTAGTAGAGTGAGACTCTATTTCTACAAAAAATTTAAAAATTAGCTGAGCGTGCCTATAGTGCCAGCTACTCAGGAGGCTGAGGTGGGAGGATCGCTTGAGCACAGGAGGCAGAGATCACGTGCTATTGCACTCCAGCCTGGCGACACAGAGAGAGAGAGACTCTGTCTCAAAAAAACAGAAAAAGAACGAGGATATCCAGGACTTGAACTCAGACCTGGAACAACCAGACTTAACAAATATTTACAGAACTCTCCTCCCCCAAATCCACAAAACATACATTTTTCTCAGTATCACATTATACCTATTTTTAAAGTGACCACATAATTGGAAGTAAATCACTCCCCAGCAATTGCATAGCATTTCACAGCTTTAAATAAAATATTGGTTGGCTGCTTATTTGTTATTTTCATCCCCTATTCTTTCCTGTCTCCATTGTTAAGCACAATTATTGGCATAAAAGAGGTTTTTAATACCCATTTTTAGACTGTATTCTAGCCTGGGCAATAAAACAAGAATCCCATTCTCTCTCCCTCTTTCTCTTCCTCTTTCTTTCTCTCTTTCATTCTT
>PVKP010037184.1:0-21844 GCA_004027715.1 Plecturocebus donacophilus | reverse complement strand
TCTCAGACCCCTGAGCCTTTGCTAACATTTTCCATGCCTGGAACGCACTGTCTCACAGCATCTGGCCATTCTTCCTGTTAATTCAGAACTCAAATTGAATGCTCTGGTAATTGGGCCAAGAGCCAGCCCTCCACAGGCCCCCTATACACTATCCCTTGCTTTAGTCGACATGCCACCTCTACAGCCTTGTATAGGCCTTGAAGCAGGGGCTGCCTTCAGCTGAACATGGGCAGGGACCACATCCTACTCATCTTGGTACCCCAGGGCATGAATGCACATACAGACTGAATATATTTCATGCATTTCATTAAACTTAACTGAGCAAAAATTCTGTACATCTTATATGAACAACAATCTCAATAAGAGTAGCAAAAGGAAACAAATATTAGTATGACAGCTGCATTGATTATTCCAGTGACTAAACCCAAAATTCTAAATTTTATTAATTCTACAAGCCCGAAGTGTGAGGAAAATTTTTCACTTGTAAGGCACACAAGTTACAATCAGAGAGAAATTACAACTTTAAAAAAATATAGCAACATCTTCTTTCAAACACAGGGCCACAAATTTCTACACATCTCCAGTCAAATCTCAGCTAAACACACGTCTCCACAGACACATGGCTCATGTGCATACAGCATCATTACGCTGGGCAGCCTGAGCAAAATCGTGCTGTGTTCTTCACCACTAGAGTGGGGGAAATAGAGCTGATGGAACCATTCTCTAAGTTGATAAATATTCTTTCATTCATTATCAAACATTTGGGTCAAAGAGTAATAGATTAAGCGCTAAAAAGGAGCCCTGAAATGAATAAATGGAACTGCCTCGTTTGGAATCAACAGTCAGCCTTTTATGGATGTACTTCTAAGGCTCTGCAAGAGACAAGGAAAGAAGGCAGCACCTAAAAGCCATCCCTTACTGAGGCATCAGAGCCCTGGCAATAAATATTACAGTTGTTTTCAGCAACCACTGACAGCCCCTATCAAACAGGCCCAGGAGAGAACCTGACACAATTTTTTGCTGCCTAATTAAAATAATGGGAGGCAGATTCATGACTAATCATAAAAGAGCAATACTTTGAGACTGTCAGATGGCTTTCTATCAAGAGACGTCTGAGACTTACAGGCAGAGTCAAATGCAAAACCTAGTATTTACTCGAGGTGAGACTGACCTCAGAGTGCTGGGAGATGTACATCGAATGGCTGTATGTTGATGAGAATCACCCAGTATTCCAGAGGAAGAAAAGAATGATTACAAAGAAAAGAGGCTGACTGTTCTTTCCCCAAAATATACCTGGCTGGGTCTACCCACTGGACTACTAGGCATCACGAGTTGCACTGGGGCATGATGCGTACAATCTCACCACACACCAAAGGCCCAGGAAGCTGGCAGTGTCACCCTTTCATGGATGAGGACCTGGGATCGAGACTCTGGGTAACTTGCCAGGTCACGAAGTGGTAAGTGGCAGAGCCCAGATTTGCCTCCAGTCTGTTGACCCCAACACCACCATTCACAGCTACATAAGAATCTTTTCAGTCAATAAGGGTGTGATACAATTTCCCAAATGGAAGGTGTAATTTATACCAGCAATGGCATATCTGTGCCACTAACACATAAGGTGACTACTCATCAGAAACGACTGCCCAAGAAGGGCCAGTTGCAAGGGAACTATATTCTCTTTCTGGCCCTGTCCTGCTCACCATGAGAGACCCTGGGTTCTTTCGTCTATGCTACTCAGAGACTCCATCAGAAAAGTGGGGAGATAATCCCTGTCTGCTGTGAGGATGGACTCGGGGACTGGGCCTGCAAGCATCTGAAAAGCAGCCCCCTGAAGGATGAGGCTGGGGGTGCATACAGGTGACCCCGCAGTGGACCGTTCAGCTGACTACAGTGCCCTCCAAACCTTTACCTCCCTGACACTCCCTGAGACAATCCAAATATTCAGTTCTAATTAAGCCAGTCTAAAACAATATGCCTAAAACAATAAGCATAAAAACAGAGCAAAGGAAAAGGGTTGTACAATTGTAGCGAAGTGTAAGTAAGCAGTTACAACAGCAGAGTTTGCAGAAAACCTCCTGCTCCTATTCCCAGCACCTGTCTGGTGTCATCTCCACCCAGAGCAAAAGCCAGGAGCTCTGCAGCAGCCACAGGGCACAATGGGGCGTGGCTCCCTGTCACCTCTCTGAGCTCATGCACTACCCTCTCCTCTCTCCACCCCACAAACACGGTTCACCCACCCACCCCCAGGCCTCTGCACCTGTTGTTCCCAGAGCACAGGATGCCCATGCCAGATATGCTGTGCTTTGCCACCTCATCTCCCTCAAGTCTTTGTTCAAATGTCACCTTCACACCAAGTCCTTTCAGACTATTCTGTTTAAAATCACAGTCCACATGCCCCTTTACTGATTCATTTTTAGTATTTCTCAGCTTATATTTTCATACTGAAATGGAATCCTTTCATATTCATATTTTCATCTCTCAGCTTTCTTAATATTTTAGATATCTTCATATTTCCATTGTAATATATCATGTACTTTATTGATTTATAGTGCTGATTATCCATCTCACTCACTAGAATTTTTGCCTCATGACAGTGGAGATTTTGTTTGCGCTTTGGCTGTAATCACTGAAGCAGTGCACTGATTTACCTTGCTTGGTCCGTCTGGCACCCTTGCAGGTTGTGAGTACTCTGAGAAAATACTGTGCAATTTTCGTGCCATGTCCTCTGTGCTTGGAGGTAAGAGCATGTTGGAGGTAAGGCTAGCAGCTAATTTATAGGAGCACCCCATTCAGAAGCCTTTTGCCGCTCCCCATAATCAACACGGTCACACAGGGCATCACAAGCACCAGTGATACGTGGTCCTACCCACCATCTCCCCACTCAAAGTCACAGAGATTGGACCATGGTGGATAAGAGATCCTAGCTGAGCCAGGAATCTAAACTGTCCAGATACAAAGCTTGCAACTCAGGAGTGGATGGGAGTTGTCTTTTCACTCTGTGGGTGAACCAAGTCAACCTGTGAGCGGTGAGAGGAGAGCACATCAAAGAGAGACAGGGACAGGACAACAGAATGAAGTAAGGAAGCAAAGAGGAGCAAAAGTGGAAGACGAAGACAGTTGCCTGGCTGGCCATGTCCATTCACTCAGCGAGCATTTACGGAGGGGCACTGGGTGCCAGGACCATGCCTGATGCTGAGAGACAAGAGAGGACAAGAGAGCAGAGTCCCTGCCTCTAGGGCTCATCACCTAAACGGACAACCAGCAAATATTCCAACAAACAATTACCAGTTGCAACAGCCCAAAGGCAAAGGCAAGGAGCCATGGTGGAGCAGGAGGGAGTGTGGAAAGGGTGCGGTCATGTGGCCAGGCAGTCAGGGAAGGCCTTTGTGAGGAAGTGACGTTATGCTAAGACAGAAAAATAAAGACCAGCCGCATAAAGAACAGGTGAACACAGCACTGGGAAAAAGGAACTCTAACACAGAGACCCTGAGTCTCTGTAAGATCCCAGGTAACTTTACCATAAATGCCCCTTGTTAACTTCTGTGACCTCAAGTGAGTTTCTGTCAACTGCAACCAAGAGTCCAAGAAGTACAGCTGTTGAATGAACCAATGACTGTATGACTATAAAACACCAAGACTCTGGAAAGCAGACAAAAATAGGGCATGACCAGACAATGTTCTCTAGAGAGAACAGAATCAGATTTACTGAATTGAAAAAAGTCCAGTGACAGCATACTCATATACAGCACTATGAACAAATGCTACAAATGCTTTATGACCATTAACTCATTTAACTGTCACAATACCTGTTTAATTTTAAGAGCTATCACACAAATAAAAATTACAACATGGTAAGATTTGATACCCATTAAACTAAGAAACTAGACATTTCTAATAACAAAGTGTTAAAAATGAAAGAGTTAAGCTGGAACACTTTCTTATTTCTGGTACAATTTTTTGAAAAGTAAGTTGGCAGTGCAATGCACAATTAAAACCACCAAAACAAAATAGCCATCCTGGTCCTGGAAATGTGTCCTAAGGAGTTAATTCAAAATAAGCAAAAGTTTATATGCAAGAAAGAACCCCCTGCCACATAAGTTATAATAATGGTAGGAAAAACAAAAATAACACATTGTCTAGAAATAAGAGAATGTTTCTGCAACTCATGGGTCACCTTAGTGCAACATGCAATTCTTAAACTCCTTATTAATGAACTGTACAGCAACAAAGAATTACTATAATGTTAATTTCAAGACCGCAAAAACTGTAAGAATGATACACTTTCATTACAACTATATAACCACTCCATATAAGCATGAATAAAGATTTTTAAAGAATACTTTATTTGTTAGGTGATAGAATTGTGGGCAACTTGTAGGAAGCAGTTGGATTTTTATGAACATTGTTTTCGTGTTGTCTGTGCTCTAACAGAAAAGCTTTTCAGATAATTAGTCTCCATCTCTGAAAGGTGAGATGTTTCATCTGCTACTGCACCCAGACCAGAAGAAAGGTTTTTGAATGCAAAGACATAAAATGATACCAATGGCTTCTAAACTTGAAAGTTCACTGTCTTTTAAAAAACAGCACCCCAGCCTTGACTGGCTGCACACTGATTTATGGGTGCTCTTTCTGACAAAGTATCTTTCTCCCTCTTCCTCACAAAAAACAGCCAGTGGCCTAATTTTGTGAAAGTCTCAGGAGTAGTCACTTCTTGTCCTCTAGGGGCAGGATTTAATTTCTATCAACAGTCAAATGTCATTTTGAGTCAAGCCTTGTAAATAAAGACAAAGCAAAGCTGAGTCATACCACTTTTTGGAGAAACATTCTTGCAGAACACACACTCCAAGCTTACTGCAAAAATACTGTCACAGTGGGGAAAAAAAAAAAAAGCTGACTGTGGGAACAAAGACTCCCTGGTCAGAAACTCCAGAATTTAGAATCTCATTTCCTTATGAAATTCTTTATTTGACCCACAGGCCCAGATGGTAAAAGTCAAAACCATAACAACCTAGATGAATCTCACAAGCATAATGTGAAAAGGAAGAAGACAGACATAAAAGAACACATACTGTATGAATCAACTCTATGAAGTTCAAAGACAGGGAAAAGCAAGTTATGGTGCTAGAAGTCAGAGGAGTGAGTAGTTACCTCTGGGGAAGAGAGACGGGCAATAACGTTGCAGGAAGGAAGAAATTTCCAAGAGGCTGGCAATGTGCTGATTCTTCTTCTAGGCTGTAGCTACACAGGTATGGCTCCTTTGTAACAATCCATTGAGGGGCACACTTCTGAACTGTGTGTGTGTATCGTGTGTGTGTCTGTGTGTGTGTGTATGTGTTACATTAATTTTAAAAACATAAAAAGAAAACTAACACAACAACAAAATAAGCCCCCTTCCTTAGAAGGTTCTTGAGAACTGGCAACAAATTCGTTTAAGAAAGGAAAGATGTGTTGTGTAGTTCAAGGATAAACTTTGAGAACTGTTTGTAGATTATGCAGGCTGATGTTGGCAGTGGAAGGAAAAAGGACTCCATCAGTGTTGCCGGCCCTGTGGATTTCAGTTTGACATCTTTCTGAGTGCCAGGCTTGCTGGAGGTTTCCACTGCAGACACTGCAGCTCTTTCTAGACACACAGTATTTCGCCAGGAGCTCCATTTCCCTAAAATATGTGTGATCTGGTTGAACTCTCCTTCAAAGATGGGGATACAGGCAGCAAAAATGTCATTTCCATTATTTCTGTTCATCTCTCCAAAGGTGAAGTACATCTTTGCAAAATCTCTCTCCACCTTCAAGTGTGCTTTTGGAAGGAGCCTCTTTCTTTGCCTAACCTTGAGTGCTGGGCTGCATGTCCATGGTTGATGGAGCAAAGCTGACCTCTGTCCTTTTGAGCACTGCCTGGGCCTAGCAACTGGATGCTGGCTGAATTCAAGGATCACCAGACAGTGAAAGCCAGCACAGGGTCTGGAGTCAGAGAATCCTGAGCTCTGCTCTTTACACCAGCCTTATCCAGGTACAAAGTTACCCAGGCTATCCTGTTAGAAAGGTAGGAGGGGACTTGAAAACAGGAGAGGGAAAGAAGAAACAGGAATACTTGTTATCCTGCCTCAGGCTAGATAAAGAGACAAGGCCAAACCTAAGGGAGGTGGGACTTCGCTTCCTGTGGACTCTCCACGTGGAAGAAAAGGGGGATATCAGTGTAGTAGGTGGGGAAGCCAGCAGGGCACCTGCCTTGCTGAAAGACTCAAGCAGGAAGTTATTCCCAGCCAGACATAGAAGCATAAAGGCACCCATGTCGCCCTAGAACCCTTAAGCTCAAGTGCAAAGGATCGACACTCTGAGCTCCCATTCTCTGCTCCTGAAAAATAAGGCAATCACTCCCACCTCCCGGCAGCTGTGGGCAGGCCACCGTGGGATCTGCAAAGCCTCAGCCGGGTGACTTGGCACTCACAGTGTGTGTGGCACCTGTTGTTCCCTTTGTTTCTTACTACAGCCTCGTCCCCTTGCTGAGTTTCCCTGAGGATGACTCCAGCTGCCTGCTTACTTTAGAGTTCTATATAAAACTAAGATGGAATGGAATGGTAGAAAAAAAATCTTTAAAAGTCACCTTCAGCTTTTGACATTTGGATTCCAACAGAACAGAGAGAGAGAGCAATGAAAAATTCCTTGGGATTTAAGGCAACTTGTTTGAAGTATCTGCTCAATTAAATCATCCCTGCCAAATCACATTTTATGTGCACCACAAACCTGAAGGAGCTCTAACGTACTTAGAGGAAAGAATTTCCATAAATCTCAACTGTTATTAGTAATAATATTCTAGAGGCATAAAAGGAAAAATGCCTCCTTATGCTGTTTATCCAGTCTTACTGAGAAAGGTGGTGTTTTACATAAGTAAATTTTCAAGAGTTTTTAGAAAATTGACTTTACCTTTTTTTCAGAAAACTGACTTTTACCCTTTCAACAGTGATACTCTTTAAATATTAACTATTGCACTGTGCCTTCCTAATAAGAGAGTATTTGAAAAAAAAAAAGTGATGTAATCTTTCCTAGATGACATAAATTAATTGCTACAAATATCCATTCTTATATTGTGTCATTAAGAGGAATGGGTACATGAGTTCATCCATAGTATGAACCCAATTAATCTTCCCACAACCCCATGCTTTGGGTTTATAATGGCTGTCCTAAAGATATCCAGGTTCTAATCTCCAGAACTTATATATGCTATTATATATGAAAAAAAAAAAAAAAGAAAGGAGTTTGCAGATGTGATTAAGCTAAAGATCTTGAGTTGGGACTAGCCTGGGCTATCCAGGTAGTTGTGAAATCACAAGGGTCCTTATAAAAGGGCAGGAAGCTTGAAGTCAGAGAAGGAGCATGGTGATGAAAGCCAGAACAGAAGAGATTGGAAGATGCTGGACTGCTGGCTTTGAACATGAAGGAAGGGGTCCATAAGCCATAGGATGCAGAGACACCTTCCCCTCCAGAGTTCCTAGAAGGAATGCACCCTGGCTGACACCTTGATTTTAGATCACTGACCTCTAGAGCTGCAACATATTACATCTGTGTTGATCTAGGTCACTGACTTTGTGGTAATTTGTCATAAGAGTCACAGGAAACATGTAACGTCCATGTTACAAATGGGGATCACTGTCCAAGACTGTTCAGACAAGAAGTGGTTCCAGCCTGGGCCTGCCTCTGGAGCCCACGGTTTTACCCTCTCTGTCTCCTCGCTTCTCCACGTAGCCCAGCACAGAGAGGTTTGCTGCTTCATGTAAGAAAAACATCCTGCAGGAAGCATAACAGGTATTTTGCAGCAAGTGTTTTACAAAGCACATATCTTCACAGTTCTAGCATCTGTGGTGATTTATGCGTGGCACATCAGAACAGAAATAGCTACAGCAATAAAAATACAGTTAAAGAAGTCTTTGTACTTTAAAGGCGGAATTTCAAGCAACTGCAGACTTAGAGCCTGATGATTCTCTGTAATTAGTACATCAGTTTTGATACAAGGAGGGATGGGTCAGCATGAGACAGAGACGGAAAGAAACCGAAGGCAACAGAAAGCCACACAGAGGACAGAGCACAGCACCAGAGCTAGATGAAAGTTACAGACACAGTGCCAGACATTTGCAGCTGAAACCCCTCTACCTGGTGAGGTTTAAGGTAGTCACGCCTCATTAAAAAGTTAAATCTGTATATCAATCTCAGCTAATTGCTCAGTATGCTGCATAGTTGATTTCATAGTACGGGCTGACTTATTCCCAATGGATCTTGTAGTTTATAAAAACCTGAAAAAAAGAGCTACATATAAACACAAACGGGGTGAACCTATTAAATGGTATTCATGGGCCCTGAAGTTAGCTCTACCTTCTCCCGCCCATCATCCAGACTCCAGCCAAAGGATAAGCAACAGAAATCTACCAGGTTCATCCAGTAGCCACACTTCCACACCTGCCCCTCAACCTCTTCTCCAAGGGCAAGTAGGAGGAAGGACAGGAGGGACAAGGACGCTGTAGAGACATCAGTCTCACTGAAGCCTTGCAGGTTAACCTTGTAAGATCAACCCAGCGAGGTGCTCAGGGACCATTTTCTATTAACTTCCTGGTTCTTTTATAGAAGCAAAAGGCCGTGGGGCTACTTTATCTCAGAATGGCTTTGCTTTTTAGAGGACAGAGGAGGAAAACAAAACAAAACTCCATACTTAGATCTCCTAGAATATTTTAATCTGCAGCCATGGGGATTCTTATCATAAATTGAAGAAGGGATAGGAAAAAAGGGTACTCACTTCACTCAAACCTAACTTCCATACTCAACTCTCCACTTGTCTATTACAAGAGTGCTTGAAGCCTGGATAATTCTTTTTACATTTTACCCAAAAACTTCTTAATGAAAATATACAGGGGCAATTTGGATCAGGGGGAGGGGAGAGACCCAAAAGAATACTAGTAAACTCCGAAGAGCTTTGAGAATTTCTGTTTGGTTATATAGTATAAAGGCACTGTACAGTTTAACCTTTCCCATCTGCTATCTGCTATGGGAGGGCAGAATCATGTATAAACCTCCAATAGCACATCATGTCTAGGCCCTCTTTAAAGTCAAAAGGCGGAAACTATATTACAGCATGATCTTTGCATTCAATTCTTGCATCCTGTTGGCATACACACAAAGGGTTTAATCGGGCCCTTTATAGATCAATTTCTCCCTTTGTACATATTGACTGGCAAACCTTTCTAACTGAAACCTTCACCCAGAATGAGCTATCTTTTCTAAGGTGTAGTAATGAGCTCCTTTGGGAAATAGGAATGCCACAGATAGCGATATATCACTGTAAGTAAGCCAGCAAATGTGAAAAACTGGATTCACAAGTAGTTAGAAGAAAGAGTAATTACTCAATTCCTTTTTACTTCATTAAAAAATGCCCAAGAAGATTCATTTAATAGTGAGTTACTTGACCATATTTTAAAATACCTAATTCACAAGCATTTGATTTAACAGAATTATGTGAGATGAAATGGAGAAAATAAGTGGCACTTTTTGAGTACTACTATATCCCAACCACTTTATGCAAGGCACTTTACATTTTCAACTCATTAAATGAACACACATTTATTAAGTGCCTATGATAAGCCCTGCCCTGTTCATGGTGCTGAGGATATAAAATAAATGTAGTGAATCGAAAATCCCTGCTTGTGAAGCTTACAGTCAAGTGGAAGACACTGAAACATCAAAAATAAGGAAGTTATATAGTACATTGGAGAAGGGTTGGTTTAAAGAGAAACAGTAAAAAACATGAGAGTGTGAAGTAATTAGTGGGACAGTTCCAGTAATAGAGACAAAAAAGTGATAAATAAGGAAACTATATAATATACTAGAGAAAGATAAGCCAAGGAGAGCAGCAGAGGAAGCCACTGGAGTCTGGATTACCTTGTGGGGGTATGGAGACTTTACATATGTGAGCACCTAAGGGAAGACTCATTCATAGTGACTCTTCAATAAAGACCTCCAGGACATGAAGGAGGTCTCCATTCAGATGGGAAAGAAACGCCAGGTGGAGGGAAGGACCAAAGCAAAACCCTTGAGATGAGCACAAACATGGCAGGTGTGAGGAGCAAGAATGAAGACAGTATGTCCAGAGAGATGCCAGTCACGGGAGAGTAGAAGAAAAGAGGTCAGAAAGACGGGGGATCAAACAGGTCACAGTGAGGAACTGGGCTTCCACTCAGCATGGCAGCAGATAGACAGGAGGGTCTGAGCAGAGAAGGGGCATGGCCTGGCCTTTGTTTCCACAGGATCACTGGTTGTTTCATTGATAATAGACTTCTGTGGACCAGAACTGGTTCTAGGGAAAGCGGTTAGGAGGCTACTGCAAGAATCAAGGTAGGAGATAACAGGGGCCTGCACAAAAAGGATGGCATAAGGGGGCTGAGAAGTGAGAGAACTCTGGATAATGTTAAAAGAGGGAACACACAGGATTTGCTAATGGGTCAAGTGTGGGGTATGAATGAGACAGTCAAGACTGACCCAATGCTTTTGATCTGAGCAAAGGAAAAGGAGGAGCCATTCCCCAAGATGGGGTACAGCAGGGGTTGGCAACCTATGCTCGAGCACCAAATTCAGCCTGCTTCCTGCTTTTGTACAGCTGGGAGTTACGCATGGCTTTTACATCTTTCAAAGTTCATAAAAATAAAAACAACACAAAAGAGAAAACTGGATGTGGCACTCAAAACCCCAAAATATTCAGAATCTCTTTACAAACTTTGGCAACCCATAGGCCATAGGAGACAGGGTCTAGGGAGGAAGACTGAACGCTTAGTGTTGAGCATGCTAAGCTCAGGGGGATCATGTGGACGTCCAAGTGCAGATGCTGAGTGGGCAGTTACAGACACGGCAGTGCCAAGGCCGGAGGAACAAGAGGGCTGGAAATACAAGTTTGGAAGTCGTCTGTATTAGTCCTTTTTCACTGCTGATAAAGACATACCCAAGACTGGGTAATTTATAAAGAAAAATAAGTTTAATGGATTCATAGTTCCACGTGGCTGGGAGGGCTCGCAATCATGCCACCTTATATGGTGACAGACAAGAGAAAATGAGAGCCAAGTGAAAGGGGAAATCCCTTATAAAACCATCAGAACTCGTCAGACTTATTCACTATCACAAGAACAGTACTGGGGAAACTGTCCCCGTTATTCAGTTATCTCCCACAGGGTCCCTACCACAACATGTGGGAATTATGGAAGCTGCAATACAAAATGAGACTTGGGTGGAGACACAGTAAAACCATATCACCTTCTATCTAAATGGTGTTTAAAGCCGTAAGACTGGAGGGTTCACCTAAGGTATAAGGTAAAAAAGAACACGCAGTGGCTCATGCTTGTAACCCCAGCACTTCGGGAGGCCAAGGCAGACAGATCACTTGAGGTCAAGAGTTCGAGACCAGCCTAGCCAACACTGGCCAATGTAGCAAAACCCCATCTCTACTAAAAATGCAAAAATTAGCTGGGTGTGGTGGCACATGCCTGTAACCCCAGCTATGGCAGGAGGCTGAGACACAAGAATCACTTGAACCCAGGAGGTGGAGGCTGCAGTGAGCTGAGACTGCACCACTGCACTCAAGCCTAGCTGACAAAGTGAGGCTCTGTTTCAGAAAAAAACAAACAAAAACAGCGCCCATAGACTGAGCCCCGTGGCCTCCAAGATGTAGAGATCAGAAAGCTAAGGCGGAACCAGGACAGGATGCCGAGGAAGGGCAGCCAGGAGAGCAGGAGGCAACCAGCCAGCATGGAGGACACTTCCTCTCTTTCGATCCTCAAATCCACTCAAGAAGAGGGTATACCTATCCCGGTTCACTGATGAGGAAAGTCACCCTACTAGGAAGAGGCAAACGGACCCACAGTCAGCCCTCTCTAGCTCTACCTACTCCACATGGCTTTTCTACAGAGCAACCTATTGAGTTATTACCGATGCCACAAATACAACTAAAACCAAATAATTCCAGGCAGGTTGTAAGACAATCTTTCCTTCTAAGTAAAAAGCTAATTCTGTGGTTAAAGGCTGAAAGCCTCATCAAGACAACCAAGCACTGTATAGATTCAAAGCATGTTACAGACATCATCAAACAGCTCACAAGGTCATCCCCAGGGACAGAGAGAAAGCTATTTTTCCTAACTTGATGAACAATTCTGAAGTTTACCCAAAGGAATAATAACTAAATGAGAAAAACTAAGTAAGTTTCATAGAAATTAAAGTTTATTGAATAACAGTAAAGTTAGTTACTAGAACAGCTTGAAAAATAAGGTACTAGCACAGACCAAAAATCTCAGAATTAAACCCAGTATCTTGGGAAATTCTGGCACTGCAAAATCAAATTGAAAGGACCGATTTTCTCTATAAATACGAGTCAATGATAACTGTTTGGAAACAAAGCTTCTTACCACATAGCATATGCTAAAATAAATTTCTAGAAGATTAAATTTCATAAGTGTTATGTAATCATAAAATAAAACTCAAAAGAAAAAGTAAAAGAATTTTGTCCCAAACTGAGGAAGACTTCTTTTAACAGAGAGAATCATGGAAGGTGAAAACATAAAGGAAAATACTAATAACTTTAAATGAACAAAGTTATTTAACTTTGTATATAAAAAGATACCATAAACAAAACATAAAGGCAAATGATGACAAAGTATTAAGATACAAAGAGCTCAAGACGACATCAAGGTAAAATATGAGCACTACAGAAATGAGCAAGAATGTAAATAATTTTTTTCAAAGTCTCTGTAATAAACATGTTATGGGGGAAGATTAAAAAGGAAAAGAATCACCTATAGCTTAATTAAAGCTACATCCTGGATCAGCAATGCAGCCAGAACAAGGGGTCTATGATTCAGCACTCTATTACCAAGCCAGTCCCAGGTAAAACATGAGATGCTGGTAAGTGTCAAAAGAGAAACGCAAGTAATGACATACAGCTGCCCTGTGGGAAAGCAATCATCTCGGATTTAGAAATAAAGCTGTACTGACACCTTCTATTTCCATCTCTTTAGCCCTACTTTACCCGTTTCTTCCTAGAATCAGAGAATTGAGGCTAAAGGAAACCCAAGAAACATTAAGGTCTCATTTCCTTATTTTGCAGAGACCCAAATAGTGGAAGAAGTTGGCACTGAGGCAGGATACTTGTTCCAGGGGTCCTCTCATTGCATCTGATGACTGATGCCCTTCTTTTTTTTGGCAGGAGGGGTAGAGAATGAGGTCTCATTCTGTCACCCAAGCTGGAGTACAGTGGTGCGATCTCGGTTCACTGCAACTTCCGCCTCCAGTCTCAAGCAATCCTCCCACCTTAGCCTCCCAAGTAACTGGGACCACAGGCATGTGCCACCATGCCCTGTTAATTTTTTTGTATTTTTGGTAGAGGCAGGTTTTCACCATGTTTCCCAGGTTGGTCTCAAACTCCTTCGCTCAGGTAATCCACCCGCCTCCCTTGGCCTCCCAAAGTGCTGGGATTATAGGCATGAGCCACTGTGCCTGGCCTTGATGCCCTTCTTCCCAGACAGCTGAGTGTTGAAAAATAAGACATGACTTTACAAATACCTCATCTTCCCACAAATGTCAGCAAAAAAAATAAAGAGAAACCATACAAATTTCCAATGTTTTGTTAGAAAATACCTCATAATGTTTGAATACTATTCCATATTAGGAGTCGCATTACTACCTTAACAAGACATCTTTGTCCATCTGAATTCCCTTTCCTAATGAAGAACTCAGAGAGTCATGACAGGGAGGATAGATAGGCTGAATGTGCCACTGTGGACCCATGATAGCACTCCTCACATCTACCCCATCCCTCCGGATCAGCTGGTCCAGGGTCTGCCAGATTAGATGGCTTCTATCTGCTCAAAGCCTTTTTAGCACAGAGCCCAGACTACAGAACCAGGCAGGAGACCGCAGCACCCTCTTCAGTGCCTGTGAATGCGTTCTTGACCTGCCACCACAACCCACTGGATACTCCACCTTCCCTGCTGCTGGGGACAGCTGCTCTTCATGACTAAAGGACTGCAGTAGTTATGTGCCATCATGTTAAGAAATGGAGTTCCTGCCTAAATGTTCAGGCAGCTGAGAAGTCAGTAAGGCTTATTGTTTGTGGAGGTGTAGACTCAGAAAAAACTACATGACTCTAATGCTTTCATTATTCAAGTATGACTGCCTTACTGTCATTGTATTTTTATCTTTGATTATTGATTTTTTTTTTTAGAGAATACTGCTTAAGTTTTAATAGTTATGGTTCCGGCTCTTTTTCAGCCTTAGGCAAGCCCTTGATCCTTAATTCTGATGAATCCCAGCAAAGCATTCACCCTTTGCACTGAGTCCCTCGCACTCACCTGCATTCTTGCTGAGGGCCTAACCAACACATACACACAAAGACTGATTTTCAGAACAATCCTAAAATAAAGGTAGAACTTAAGAGCTATATTATCCACTGAATTCTGAAATTAAAAATCACTGCCAAAAAACTTTGATTTTTTTAGCAAACTCCAATTTTCATACATAATTGTGGTAAATAACAATGTATTTATAAATAAACTTTAATAATCTTGTCACATGAAGTATTTATAAGTCCCTCACACAACTGGTCTTCCTGAGTAAAATCAAGTTTCTTATGATTTAGATGCCTGTCTTCCTAGAACAAATCTTCCTTCCCTCTATCCAGCCTGTGCCAGGGAGACTGTGCCCACCACCCACCGAGCTCCCCATCCGCCTCGACCCATGTCCTGCTCCCGGGGCTCCTGAGCTGCCCTCCTCCATCATGGGCACTTACCCCTACAATGGCCTGTCTTCTCCTCTGTCCTGACTTCTAGATTATCAACTCCTTGAACGCAGGAACTCGTCTCTACTTAAACCTGGTATCCCTAGAACCTACCCCCATGGCTAGCACATATGAGAACTCAACAATGGCTCTTAATGAATAAATGAAATGAGAAATCCACTTAAGTAAACTTTATCTAGATCAAACCTGCCCAAATATTGGTTTTATTTTAGACTTAGTTCCACCCCTGAGGTAGCTTGGATGGTAAGAGCCTCCCTTGAAAAATCAGGCCAGGTGTGATCAAGGTTGCCTCTCAGGATCCTGGAGCTCCAGGTGGGGATGGAGGGCTGAAGAGGATGGAAACTTCAGAACCACAGATCGAGGCTTCCTGAAGATGCTTCCTTCCCTGCAGCAGCTTCCCCCGCACCGCATACCCCCACCACTGGCTCACACACACCCAGTAGGTGTTTATCCTGCACCTGCTGGAAGTGAGGCACTGAGCACAGGGTCGGGAGGAAGCCAGGCCAGGTCTTCACTGCTCTTTCAGAAGCCCTTTCTAATGAGCACGTGCCCTTTCCTGCTTCCGGTACAGCAAGTTTCTGACAAACTGGAACATCAGTTTCAAAGCACACATTTAGAGGGAAAGTTCACCTTGGGGTCATTTACTCACCATCTGCAGTATGAAGGAGCTTGTGACTTTTCAGTGTCCCTTTTGATTTGAATTTCTTGCCACACATGTCACATAGGTGGGTTTTCTCAGTGCTGTGACGATTCATATGAGCCTTGAGGTTACTCTTGCTACGAGTTGCATACTCACACAAAGAACACTTGAAGGGCTTCACACCTGCCAAGGGGAAAATGTAGACATCTATCTATATATATATACATATGTGTATGCATATGCGTGTATGAATCTGAAGGAATACATATATCCATATCTAAATATACTTATAGATATGTATACATAAAACATCCGTTTTGAACACAGCAATGTACTTGCCTGGTCATAATGGACCACACACTTCCCACGCCAGGCTCCTCCCCAGGCTATGCCTTCCTCCTGGGATGCCCTTGCCTCCTGGGATGCCAGATGCCCCTACCCTGCAGCTTTCTCTGACCTTCCCTGGTAGATTTCCCTTCCTACCTTATCAATGTTCCCAACTCCTATAACTCTCTACCAGCTGGAATGTTCACTGCACATTACAGTGAGTCCTTCATATCTGCCCTCTCCCCACAGTTTGGGAACTCCTTGAGGACAGAGATCCTGAGCAACCCACAGACAAGACAGTCACTAAATTCAATTGATCTGAGTCACACTGAACATCATGAAAGGTGCCAAGGCCCTCTGCAAACATCAATGGGATCAGACACCAGGACCAGATGTGGAAGCACATTTATTTCGTAAAACAAATAGAGCTTTTACCACACTGGTGGCTGATGGGCTGATGGCTCTGACTGCAGGGGCACCTGAGCATTCACTACTCCTTCATTCGCCAAGTGTCTACTGAGGACCTATTTTCATACTAAGCACTGAGGATTAATCTGGAAACTGAGAAGAGTGAATCCCAGCCTTCATTGTCAGGTGGGAGATGCAGACAGGTAAACAGACCATTACAAAATGGTGTGATGTTCTATCGGTACAGGAGCTGGGGCCAGGGGGAAAGGGGAGGAGGGTGGGGAACAAACCTGAACACAGTAACAAAGCAGACAATTTTTAGAAGGCCAAACGTTTTCACCCATTATCTACACTACCTATGACTTTGCAGTTGAGGAAACCAACACTTTAAAGAGGCTGAGGGCAATGCCCAGGGGTGCAGAGCTGAGATGCACACAGGAGTGTGATGTGCCTTAGGGCCCACGCAAGCCCAGCTCTGGCTTGGGTTTCTAGAGATGAAGTAATACTCTAACCATAAGCGCCAAAGGCCGTGTGCCCTTGAACTTGTTTGGATCACAACTGTCATCTCTGTAAAATGACAAGACCAGGAGTCACTTCCCAAGGAGCCTTCAGGGCACCAGATCCCCTGTTCTGGGTTGGTCATTTACAGCACGCTCTCACAAGAGCAGGGCCACAGCCGTGGTGGTAGCCTGGGTCAAGCAGCATCTTTCTGTATCTCACGCTACCCTCAGCAGGCATTTCAACCCTGAGTCAAAGCTACAGATGGCTCAGGACTACCACCACTGCAGAGGAGAAGCCCACACAAACCATATGAAAAGGGAACATGGTGCATTCCTGCTGTATTTGGATGCTTTATAAATGTGTGAACGGTTGAGTATATTCAGGTACAATTTGACTTGGTGTTTTTCTAAAACATTCAAAGAACTCAAGAATGAAGACATGCACTATCTCCCAATCCTGGAGAAGCCTAATTCATAATTTATGTTCTTCATTATGTCTGGAAGGAGAAGAGCCAAGCAAAGCAACACAGAGATTGAAGTATACATATTTCCATTAACATCTTTGCTCACACACTGGCCAGCCGTGCAACCCTGCAGAGTCACCTCAACAGCTCTGCACTTTCATGGGCTCTGTGACATATGATCATGGAAAATGAGATGGTGCAGGTAAGCCAGCTGCGGATCTCCAGATCATCCACACTATAGCATTCACCCCAAGGTGACATACTAAGACACTGTCTACTCTAAGTTCTCCCCGAAGGGCCAGTGTTTAGAACTGCTATAGTGGATAAGTCTTAGGTGTATTGCTTGACTACTAAGAAACCTTGAACAAAGTTGCAGGTCCTGTAAGCAACAATGTCACAGGTATGCACAAAGTCCTAATGGTTAATTTCTGTGACTACAGTCAATACAGTGTTTTCTTATTTTCTTTCTTTTTAATTTGGGTTTTTAAATTTGTTTTTCCTGTGCTATGTTTTGAGAGTAAACAGAGACAAGGAGTATTTTATGGTACAGGGATCAATTTCAAATAACCCAAATGTAGTGCGTGTACTGATATCCTTTTTCCTTTGTGATTCATCATTATACAGAAAGTCACAGATTAGAAAAAAAAAAAAGAAAGGATGCCAGGATACAGCAGCCTTTGACTTTCATGAATTTTTATCATGTCTGAAGTTGCTTAAAATACTAGGATTACTTTCAAATGGCAAATATGCAACCTTACTGCATCATCACAAATATTTACTTAATATAATATAGCATCAGCCATGTATTAAGTATCCACCAATATATGCTAACCCTTCTATTGAGGGTTTTATATAAATTGTCTCATTGATCCTTGCAACAAATCCCAAAGTAGATCATATTATAGGTAAGCTGAGGTTCAGAGAGATGGAATTATTTGTCCATTATACATGGTGAGGGTGAGATTTGAACCCAGCTCTCTCACTTCCTCTCACATGAGAATTACAGTTTGATGCCTTTATAAGCTCCTGGTCTCCAGCCTCTGCTAGGCCCTCTGTTCTTCCACCAGGGTCAACTCCCTGCTGATTCCCATGAATGCCATTCCAAGCCTGTCTTCTCGGCATTCTTTGCTGAGCAAACTGTGACATTGGCTATGAATGCCTTCAACTTCATAACAAAAAAACCGCACGCGTCTAAATGCATACCTGCTATACCCTCACCCCCGTCACTCCTGTCTCAGTGTAGGAGGTGCCTCCTCCTCCTGAAACAAGTCAGTGCAGAAGAGAAGAGCAAGAGCCTTGGAATCAGACGGCATTGGTCCAAATCCCAGTTCCACCACGTGTTAGCTGTGTGACCCTGGGCAAATTACTTTACCTCTCTAAGCCTCATTTTCCTCATTGGTAAAATGTGGATGGTAACAGCACCCACCTCTAAGGTTGTTGAGAATACTGACTCCAATAACATGAGTAAAACACTGAGCACTGGCATCTAGTAGGTGCCCATTATATGCTGGTAAACAAAGAGTAGCTGCCAACCTTGGAATTTATCTCAACTCCTTCTGCCTTCTCCAGGTTCCTAATCTATCAGTTACTATTCTCATTAATGAACCATTCATCTCTCTCTCCCCAATAGTTCCTTCATTGGGATCTATAAATAGGTCATTTTTATCTCATATTGTAGAAAACACTTCACCTTTCATCCCCCTCTAGTCTTGTTTTCCTATCTGCAGCATTCCAGGTTCCTAATTAACAGACAGGGACCTGATGCAGGTGTTTGGAAGAGCTTTCCCCAGACCCTTGGCTCCTACCCTAATCCCCAGCAGGGCCATGTCATTATCCAGGGTGAGAAAACAAAGTTGATGGCCTGTTGTGCTAGCAGAATCTTTACTTCCAACTTCCCAAAGCCCTGAGTGTGGCCCCGCAACACTTTCCTTTAGAGGTAAGCAACCCAAAAGCACAGCCTACATTCTTCTCTCCATTCCCTCAACTCCATTCAGCCCTTCCACCTTCTGAATTCCTTCTCCATAGCTTGAATAACACTCCACACTGCTGGAATGGGAGAACTCCTTGCTGCCTTCCTTCCTTCATTCATAATAGCAACAGTTCTGGAAAACCTGCTATGTACCAGGCAATGAGACCTATGAAGAAATACACACCTCTATTCATTGCAATTGCAACTAATTAATGATTTAAATTACTGTTTGTAGCTGGCTGATGGAAGCAACTCTCAGTGTGCTAAGGAAATTCTAACAGCAGAAATGGGAAGATATGGCTTCCTCCTAACGCACTCCCAAAATGAAAGATGGAAGCACAAAGTTAAAAGGGTGCCCAATTTGAAAAGAAAAATACTCACCTTCATGAGCCCAAATATGACGCTGAAGGTCTGAGCCATTCTTCATGAAATAAAAGTCACAATACGGGCACTTCATGGCTCTCTTTCCAATTAGCCCTTTCAGCTGAACCCTCCTCCCAAGAACCTCGGAAATAGTGCTCATGGAGACCTCTAGAAGGAAAGCAGGATGTCAGAAGGGGTCAGAGGACCTTGGGGAAAGTTAGACATAAATAAACCTTATCACTAAGTAGCACCAAGGGTGGAATCAAGGTGTGCCTCATGGTGTCCAGATACAGGATTTTTCACCTAAAAAGTTAAACCAGAATCCAATCGAGTCTCAGATCTCAGTATCTGTTCCACATCACGTATGAGGAATGGAGAAGCGACATCACAGGCAATATCACACAAATGCAGAAAGTGAAACTACAGGAAATGTGACTCAGTTTCCCCCACAAGTCAATGTCATGGAAAAAAGCACAAGGGAGGGGGGCACTAGAGAACACGAGAAACAGAAACGTAAGGCACAAAACTACTAGATGCAAATGCTTGGATGCTGGTTCAAGCAAACCAACAGTTAAAAATAAATCTTGGGGAAATTTTAAACAGGCTTATTATAGGTGGCAATAATGAATTACAGTTAATCCTGTTTGCTTTATTGGTGACATGGTGGCTATGTTGAAAGCCATCCTTATTAATTGGAGATGCATTTTAAAGGTTTTTATGGAGTAATTACTTGCTGTCTGGAATATATTTTTAAATATCTTAGAAGAAAAAAAGTTTGCATGGTGGATACATGAAAAGAGTTTGGCAAAATTTAGATAACTGAGGAAGCTGAGTGACAAATACAGGGGGTTCCCGGCATTATTCTGTGTGCTCTCGTATGTTTGGGATTTTCTGGAATAAAAAGTTTAAAATAATAAGAAAATAATTTCTTACATCTGTTCATCAGCAAGGGCTAGCTGTTTTAATAACAAGTCTGGCTCACAGTGGATCCCATGTCACTTAGGACTTGAGTTAACATGAGGAGGACTGAGCGGGGTCTCCAGAGAAGCATACAGCCCACACCCTTCCCACGCACAGGGCTTCACGGCTCTGTCCACTCCCGCATGAAACATGAGTCTTAGTGCCCTTCTATTATTTCTTCATCTTCCTCCATTTACAATGAGTGAGTCTGTTCCCTTATACCAAGAGCAGACACAAAATAATGAAGAACAGGAAAAAATAGACATGTATGAAGGGAGAGGCACATTTAGAGGGAGTATCTGTTACTCCTTCATAAAACACACAATGCCCTTGTGTGCTTTCTCAAGGCCTGGCTAGAGAGTCACGGTGACTGGAGCATGGTGGTCAGTGCGCTGTGTGTGAATTTAGCAGGGGTTGGGGGTGGGCACTCGGCCAGACCGTAAGCTACAACAGCCTCACCAAATTCAGGGCTATGAGGAAGAATGTAAAGAATGAACAGAAATTAATCAGGCAGGACAGAAGGGAAAATGTTCCAGGTGGCACAAACAGAAAAGACAAGGCATGGACACCCAGGTATCTGGTGCCTCCTGCACCTGATCAGCATGGAAGGTGAGAAGACCCGTGGTGATGGTCTCTCCAACTCTCAGACACTCCTCAGCCTGGGCAGGAGCCAATACCCCTTATAAACCACCACTCTTGAGTAACACAAGCTTATGACAAAGGCCAGGCAACAGGCAAGAATCTAAATCAGACCTGCATTATATGGGACCCATTCAAAGGCATGCAAATATCACTAAAACTGCAGGGGTGAGGGCAGATGCATCTGAAGACCAGATAAAAGAACAAAAAGAAAGAAATAATTATCCCAGCTTTGAATAAAGATGATTGTTTCCCATGAATGCATACACAGCTTCCAGCTTCATCCCTTTTTATGTCTACATAGTACAGTTGATGTAAAACATTGTATTAAATAAACATAAGCATTTTTAACATTAATCTTCCACTCTAAAATGTACAACCTTACCAGGATGGTTGGTCTTGATATGTGACTTTATCAATCGATCTTCTGAAAAAGACTTATCACAAACAGGGCAAGAATAATTCCTTTTGTCCTAAATAGAAAGAGAACATAATCAATTGACTTTCTAATTTAAATCTGGGTTCTGTAAAAAATAACCACCACCATCACCATTATCACCACCACCACCACCACCACTACCACTAGTGCTATCAACTGTCATCACCACCATCACCACCACCAGCATTATCAACAGTCATCACTACCACCACCACCACCAGCACTATCAAGTCATCACTACCACCTCCATCACCATCATCAATACCATCATCACCACCACCAGCATTATCAACAGTCATTACTATCACCACCACCACTAG
>PVKP010037183.1:0-21843 GCA_004027715.1 Plecturocebus donacophilus | reverse complement strand
TCTTAAAAACAACAAAACAAAACAAAAACCCCAAACTAATGTAATATGTGTAAAGCTAGGAAATACAAACAAAGAAAAAACAAAAAATCCACTGTCAAATGGCTTAATATTCTTAAGGGAATATGGCTTGAGAATTACAAATGTTAAAGAAATAATTTTCCTTAATTAATGTCCTTAGTATTTTCATTAAATGGTGTTTTATTGTATAGTACAAAGGAACGCTTAGCAAAATTAAAATGGGAATGTCCTTTACCTGTCAAAATGCTTACTTTAGAGAGCCCAAGGAATTGGAATACTGCCAAGTCTAGGGTAATATACTTTTAAATCATTTATATGCAAAACTGGTAATCTACGTAAAGCAAAGCCCAGTGATTCTCAAGTCACACTGTGTTCTAACAGTCCTAATCTGTTAGTCAGACTTCAGAGAATGACTGAAAACTGACAATATGTAAGATAAGGAGAAAATGTCATAATTTTACTTGCAGATTCCCAAGTAGTGAATATTGAACTTTTATTATCTCCTTTTTTAAAAATCAATTTTAAATCACACAGATAATATACTCATTTTTTTTAAAAAATTGCAAACAATAAAGGATAAAAATCCTCTTTAACCACCACATGCAATTTTTCTAATCTGTTCTCACCTGACCCAACTCCACTAATAAAAATAACATGAAAATAGCCAACAATGGCATTTTTTAAGCCATGAAGTCTTCAAAGAGGTTATAGGTTTATCTTATTTAATTTTCATAACTTCCCAATAAAGTGGCTCCAAGTATTCTCCCCGTTTTGCAGAGCAGGAAACTGAGCCTTCACATTCTTAGGTTCCCCTTAACTCAGGTATCCACTGTTAGTAATTTGGGGTATATCCACACAGTTTTTAATCTATGAATACCTAAACATACATAGGTACCCACAGAAAATACAGAATGTTGCTGTTTTATTTTATTTAATAAAATCTTAAATGGCCTCATGCTATATACATCCACTCTACAATTTGCATGATTTTTCCATGACAGTTCATATAATTCTAACTCATTCTTCTTAATTGCTGCCTTGTATAGTATACCTGTACCATTCTTGTATTGACAAGCAGGAAGGTTATTTTCAAATTTTCACTAATATAAACAATGCTGCAGTGACCAAGTCTTGTGCAAGCTTCCTCATGCCCATGAGCAGCTGCCTGGGTGGACAGTAAGATGTAGAAGTGCTCAGTTATGGGTGTGCTTGTTTAAACTTCAACAGATGCTGCTAAACTAGCCTCCACAATGGTTACCATTAGTATTTAAATACCTATTTTCCTATAATTGTGCCAAAATCTGATATTATCAAACTTTAAAATTTTGCCAATCCAATGGGTGAAAATGGGATCACGTTATAATCCACATTTCCCTGATTACACTAAAAGTGCTATTAGGCAACACCATCCAAACTGGTAATTAAACAGTCCAGTGAGTTAAATCAGGGTAACATAAACATGTATATATACATAAACATAGGATTTTATTTTAAATTACATGAATGTGTATTTCCTCTTTTTAGAGACAGGGTCTGGCTCTGTCACTCAGGCGGGGGAGCAGTGGCACGATCAGAGCTCACTGTACCCTTGAACTCCTGGATCAAGCGATCCTCTTGCCTCAGCCTCCAATGCTCCTGCCTCAGCCTGCTGAGTAGCTGCAACTATTGGCATGCACGACCAGGCACAGCTAACCATATTTTTACTTTCATTTTTGTAGAGATAGAGTCTTGCTGTGTTGCCCAGGCTGGCCTCAAAGTCCTTGCCTCAAGTGATCCTCCCACTTTGGAAAGTGCTGGAATTATACACATGAGCTACTGCACCCAGTGCACTCCCATTTTTTGGTGTAGGAATAACGCTTCTCCTTTAAGTAAGGAACCACTGACCAGGGCTGCACCTTCTGCATTAACCATATCCTTAATGCTCATCTAGGATTCCCTGTTTTGATTTCTTGTGTGAAGTGGGAATGTAAGGACCCTGTGAAATAATGTGAGCATGAATTTAATTTAACACCAAGCTTTTCGTAATTTGCCTTCGTCAAGACTTTTCAAAGCATTCAATTTAATTTTCACTAAAACAGTTCTTTCCATACCTGTGTTTCATTGGCTTACGTATTATTTTACTAAATTACATAATTAAAATGACATTCAACCAGTATGAACCAGTTTGGAAACCAGCACACCAGCTCTGGGAAAATACACAATTCACTGTGGGAGCAAATGCACAGAGGTGTTCTAGTGAATAGCCCACCAGCCATCCAGGCAAGCATGCTTTGGCTGCAGCCAGTGTCTTTCAGAGAGAGAGATTTGCAGAGTTGATTAAGAGAGTATCCACTGTTCTAGTGATATGGAACATATTTTCATACACTTAACATCCAATATCCTCTACTGTAAACCATCTGTTCATTTATCTGTTTTTCTAACAGATTATCTTTTTCTCAATTATTTACATGTTCTTTCTAAATCCCAGACATTAATCCTTTGCCTTTTATTTATCATAAAAATTTCTTCCCAGGATTTTGCGTATCTATAGAATAACTACTTTTGGTAGTTATTCTGCTTTACAAAAGTATATAATTTCAATGTAATGAAAGAAAGCTTTTTCTTCATAGCTTTTGCTTTCCCTCCCTTTGCTTAGGTTCTAAACATATTCTCACATATTTTCCTCTAATACTTCGATATAGCAGTCCCCAACCTTTTTGACATCAGGAACCGGTTTCATGGAAGATAATTTTTTTACAGACAGGGTGAAGAGGCAAAGGGGGAGGTGGCGGGGTTTCAGCATGAAACTGTTCCACCCAGATCATCAGGCATTCGTTTAGATTCTCCTAAGGAACACACAACCTAGATCCCTCACATGCACAGTTCGCAATAGGGTTTGTTCTCCTATATTAATCTAATGCTGCTGATGATCTGACAGGAGGCAGAGCTCAGGTGATAACGTGAGCAACGGGGCACAGATGAAAATATAGATGAAGTTCACCCGTTCACCTGCCTGCTGCTCACCTTCTGCTGTGTGGCCCAGTTCCTAATAGGCCACAGACCAGTACCAGTCCAGAGCCTGGGGGTTGGTGATTCCCCAGGTTCCAGATAAGTAACTTGAAGTCTGAAGTTTTTGATATTCGGCCAAAAGCATAAAGCTAGACATGGTGAAGCTAGGGCTCATATTGATATTTATCTATGTATACTCTAAAGCAAATGCTACTACTTCACACCACCATCCTTAAGATGGAATTAAAGTCTGAGAGAAGCAAAGTGGAAAATATGACATTAAGCAATGATGAAAATTGGGATAATGAACCTCTTCATATTGTGAGTACATAAATGACTGACATATAAATGATTCATCAACAGCCTCAGAAAACCAGCATGATATTCTCCATCAGGCAGCCCTGATGTCAAGGGGCTCAAGAGACTGGAGGTCTGCAGCAATTATTGAGCAACTGCTAGGTATTATGAACTGTTAGGTACTAGACATTTAACTATAAGCTGAAAAGATAAAGTTTTTAGCCCCATAAGCTTACAGTCCAAAAGAGGAACACATATTAAGCAAATTATGTACAGTTATCCCTAAACAGTTGCATTGAGTACTATAATAAACTCAGATGTAATCAGAATGAATAAAGGAGAATCTTAAAAAAATGAACCACCAGTGATGAGGCCTGCTGTGAGCAAGGAGGGCAGTGGCAAGACAGAAGCCAAAGCCTCTTGTGGGCACAGACAACCTAGGGAGGGCCTTGAAGTGGACCTTGGAGTCTCAAGAGGCTTTCTTTGACTATCGTCTCTTCTCTTCCTTTTGGCTGCCCCATTTATAACCAAGTGATACAGTCTGGCTCTGTGTCCCCACCCAAGCCGCATCTTGAATTGTAATCCCCACATGTGGGGGGAAGGACCTCATGGGAGGTGATTAAATCATGGGGGCCATTCCTCCATGCTGTTCTCATGATAGTGAGTGAGTTCTCATGAGATCTGATGGTTTTATAAGCGAATTTTCTCCCCTTCGCTATGCAGTTTTCTCTCTTGCCGCTACGTGAAGAAGGACATGTTTGTTTTCCCTTCTACCATGATTGTAAGTTTCCTGATGCCTCCCTAGCCATGCGGAACTGTGACTCAATTAAACTCTTTCTTTATAAATTACCCAGTCTTGGATATCTTTATAGCAGCATGAAAATGGACTAATATATCAAGCATTCAGTCATCAACTTGACCCAAATGTATATTTATAGGCCCAACTATGCCTATTCATTCATTCTTCTGTTCACTCAAGCCAACAAAAACACTCTGAACACCTGGCATGTCCCAAGCAATCCTGCTGGGCTGCACACCTTCATTTTCATCTTTTCACTAGAGTTCTCCACATGAATGTTCTACAAGTTCCTAAAGCTCTGTTTGCTTAAAACCAATCTCTATTTTCACATCATACTTTGAATTGTGGTTATTTAGGTCACATGCTTTCTATCTGCTATCAGAAAGTAAGCTCCCAAGCGGGGTTTATTCTGATGTGCTTTTTGTGTCTCCCAAATACTCTGACTGCCTAAGAATCTAGTAGTCACAGGTGAAGTTCTATTACTGCACTTATTACGTTGTCGTATGATCCATGTCTTAACTTTTTCTTTTGTGCACTATACTTTGAACTTTTTAAGGATTAACAAGAATATATAATGAATGGATAGATGGATGGGTACCTTATATTTTCCTCAAACACAATCTTCCTACTGATTTCACCATATCATTGTGGTCACCACTTATTCTCACCACGACCAACCCATCATCTTTCCAGGGCGTCTAAATCTTGGCATTACCATTATCTCCCGATTCACTGGTCTTCTTTAATATCTAATGAGCCATCAAATCTTGTTGCTTCTACTTCTGCAGGCTTACCCAAATCTTTTCTATTCTCCCTGTCAACACCTTGGTTCAGATTTACTGCCTCTTGAAAAAATTATTGTGATTGGTCTCACATTTTGGCTCCCCAAACCAATCCATATTACACCGGCTGTTGCCACATAAACTTTCCTGCATTGTAATTCCATCCTGCCAATCCCTGGTTTTATGAACCCTCAAAGCCTCCCTTTAATCAACTGCATCAATTTTAGAGCACTCAGCTGGATATAAAGGCTCTATACCTTACCCCATCTACATTTTGATTCTAATCTCCCACTGTTTCCCTACTGATACCTACTCCTGTTCCCTGCCATTCCCCAACCAAAACGACTATGTGCTTTTTACTAACTATATCTTATGTTTTCCACCTGTTACTTCTGCTTGGGCACATGTCCCTAATTCCATACTTTGAGGCCCATTATAAATGTCAGCTTTTTCATGAAGTAGATCCTGATACCCCAATAGACAAGTTCTCTGCCTCCTTTGAATATCTGCAGCTCTTTGTATTTCTTTCTTAAAGTTCAATCTCACCTTGTTTTACTTACAGTCATTTGGTACTTATCTTGTCCACTGTAATACAAGCACCCTGAGGATCAGTGGCTTCTTTCTTTATTTGTTTCTCTGCAGAGTCTAGTGCAAGTGCTTTGCAAGAGGCAATCAAATGTTTGTTGAACTGAACGAAACTATACTGTAAGTTCCTTGAAGACTGACTTTAAGTATCCTGTGTCTCTCAAAACTCAGTGAGTGTTCTGTACATAATAGGTACTCAAAACATACTTTTTACATAATTTTATGGTTCCATGGTAAAGTTTTTAAAGATACATCTAACACTGGCATCAACCTAAAGCATTCATTTAGAAACCTCTCGCCAATTAACATAAAGGAAAAAAGAAAGAAACCTGATTTTAACACTCTTGATTCTTTCCTTTTGTTTTGCATGATGATGCCTAACTCTTACAGATGCTTATCATGTGCTAAGCACTGAACTCAAAGTCTTATGACTATCATCTCATGCAATACTCACAACAGGACTATGAGGCATTGTTTTTTTCTCATGTGGTGGGTGGGAGGTTTAGAGAAACAAAAAACTTGATCCTACAGTAAACAAGTGGCAGAGCTGAGACTGGAACCTTGTCCTCCCCATCATGCATACTGCCTTGGTTGTGTTTGCTGAGCATGCAACAGTTTGAGTTTAAAGAAACTTTTAAAAAACACTTTGACATACATCTTAATATCATTCTTTGAAATGTAAGAACTTCTTGACACTTATTTTAAAGAGTGCTTTTTATTAAAAAAAAAAAAAGAATTGTTAAATCTATTTCATCCACTTTCCAATGTTAAGCTTCAAGTTTAGGAGGCTATTAATATTTTTTCAAATCATGTGTATAGTCAATATTGATTATGTCCCCCAAGGGATGGAGTAGGTAATGAAGACAACAAACTACCCGATAACTGAACGGTCACTTAATTTTGGAAAACAGTCTAGAAATTTAGGATCAAAGACGGCCATTTGCTTTCCATTCCCCATGCAAATCTTTCCACACTTGAAAAATTCTACTGGGAGCCTGGAACCTGGCTGGCTGGCAGAGCAAAGGGGTGAGGCTTGTTACAGATAATCCACAAATAAAGCAGAATGACCAGACATTTTTCTCGTTTCAAATCCCTATTCAGTCTGACTCTGACCACAGTGCTGAAAAAGAATACACCAAGCACCAAGTAGTTAACAGATTGCAAAACTGAGAGAGAAGGAAAAGGGTTATACTAGTCCTAAATATGATGAAAGCACACTGAGAAAACTCATAAACTATAAAAGGTGTTGCTTCTTTGGTTCCAGAGACACAAACATGTGAAGCAGAGACACACGTTAGCAGAATCAAGGAGAAACCACTGACAGACTACTCACAAGTAGCTCTCTAGTCTCTACAGTAAATATTATTATTAAAGATGAGATTTATAACTCAAGCTGGAACTATTTCAAGCAAGGAAAAACTCTATCGTTTAGTAAAATAAAGTAGAAACATGACTACTGATATTTCAATGCTCAGGTCTTCGATTTATCCATTCAAAGCAAAATAAACACCATGTAGACAGTCTAGTGATATTAACTTTTAGTATTTAGTCACAGCTACTTTCCTGGATTTAAGTATTGATGATAAAATACATTATCACTGTAGACATAATGAATCTCTGTGTCTTAAGTGATACTTTAAAATCCAAATCTCATTTATGAAGCAAAACTTCATTACCTAAATTTTCATTCCTTTAAAATGATCTAAAAATATTCACTCGTTGATACTTCAGTATTTCAAAGTTATAGATCATATGTTCAGAATAGAACTAAGGAAAAGAATCAGCCTCCAATATTCACAAATGTCTAATGGAAAATGACAGCCTCAAAATTCATGTGCACTGCTTATTATTCTGCCAAATTCCTCTGCTGCAGCAGAAGTCATTTAAAGAAAAACAAAGCACATGATAAAAAAATGAGTTTAAGTCAAGTGAAAGTATTATATGACACTGTAAGCTTCTTAAAAAATACATTTTAACTCAATCATGAAAAAAACCATATACAGGTAATCCAAAATATAAACAGCAAAGACAATTTTGCTCCAATACAACTGAGTAAATACATATTCTTAACAATTTGTAACTGCTTTTAAGAAATCATCTATATTATAATTAGCTAAACGTTTTTATGGATATGGGATATTAAGATGGAATGTGTATACTGGTTCCTACTCAAAAAAGAGATTCCTGACTTCCTATTTCAGATCATCACAATTCTCACATAAACTCAAAACCCATAATACCTTTAATATTGTGAATGTGAAGTACCGACTCTCTGGAGAAAGACCTACCTTGAAGTGAGTTGCTTTTCCTTTAAAAATGACCTTTTATTCCTTTGAAAAGCAACTTTGTCCACATTACATCTCTAGAATAATGAAACAACCATTCATCCTGATTTGGATAGGAGTTAAAAGAGGTAGAGAAAAACAAAACTCATACAATCCTCCCTTCACAACAAACCTCATTCTGCTTCCTGATTTTTCCCTTAAATTTAGCTATTTTAAAACACTAATAGTTTTGTTAGATTTTCCCTGAAGCATTCCCTATCAAGATTAAAGAAGGGCTTATTCGGAGACAAACAGGATACAGGAGTAATGGTGCAGCTTCCAGGCAAGCTATAAATAGCTGCAGCATTTTCAAGAAATCTTGTGCCAGTGTGTAAGTTGCAGTTAAAACATGCAGTGCAGATTTTATTACAATGGTGTCACCAAAATTCATTGTTAAGTGAGAAATTCAATTCTTACCAAGTTTTCTTGGTTCCTGGCTGCTATTTTCTGCTCTTCTTCTGCCCCATTTTTCATGTATTTGACCTCTTCCACTGGTTTGATCCTATACTCGTCTGAGTGCCAAAAAAAGAAAACACATTTTATAAAATTTTCCCCAGTAGTAGCAAAGTGTCAATCAGAAAATCCCAATAGCATACTTTGCTAGACCCTTTAGCCTGTGGCCTTCATATGTGGTTCATTTGGAACAATCTGGAAGAAGCTTAACCAGGCATCTTTGAATCTTTTTATGAGACTCTCTCCTCTGTCTGCTGGAAAAAAGCTCAGCACCATGAATGCAGCTAATCAAAGTGTCACTGCCTGGTCCTTCCACAGAGAGCAAATATTGCAGAGGAAACAGGAAACTCCATCTCTAAAGACTTTTTGAAACGTATGTTACACTAGGACATATCACAGAATTGTCTGATAAGATTCAAGAGAATATTTTTATTCTTCCCCAAAAGAATATTAGTCCAAAAATGTCAGCAATTTTCACTGATATATTCATTCTTTAATTTCTATTTGGAAAAAAACAGAGTAAGACTAAAGAGTTATATTGATAAATAGAAACAACTGAAGAATTGAGATTTTTTTCTTTCAGTGATCCCTATATTAAATTTTAGCAGTCTGCAATTATTTCACATTAAGTATATATTATATATTTATTTCATATATATACACACACACACACTTTAATTCAATCTCTCTGTAAAGTCAAATGCATACAGAGCTATTATATCTAATAGATGAAATGGGTAGGTATTGCACTTAAGGCTGGAGAGTATAGTGGGACGTGGATGGGACCCTAGTCTCCACAACAGTCCCAATATCACACAGATCACAATATCAATACACATCAAATAACAAACTCTGGAAAACATGCAGCTTAAGTTCTCCAGAATAGTGATCACCATGATGACATTTCCATCAGATTCCTGTCAACAGGAAATGACTGGAGCACACAAAAGTCAAAAATAGGTGTGACTCTGAATCCTTCTTAATCCAATTTGTGGGAAAAATCACAGAAATTGTGAAATTAGAAAATATCATCAACCAACAAACTCACGAATGCCTGGCATATATTATGGAATAATGCCTAACAATAGGGGCCACCTGAAAGACAGCTGTCTATAACTAAGAGCGTTTATATTTCCGTTCAGAAAGTTGCAATATATTTTCTTATTAACTATGATTAAATGGCTACAAAGGCGATTATATAATTTCTTTCCACCACTTTCTAATATAGTTTCAGGTTTCCTCATTACCCCTTAACACACAACTCCAAAAGATGTTCAGGACATTATACAGCATAATATATAAAATATAGTAACACTTCTGCAAGTAATTAGGCGTTCAAATGTTTCTCAAAATTATCATTCTTATGAATGTAATACTTTTGCATGTATCGGAATAAAGACGTCATGTTCACTGCTAAGTCAACTGCTTTTTCCACCTGACAATTCAGTCATTATTGACTCTATCTTTTTGTAGATATTAGAAAGACTAGTGTGAGGTTCACTAATGAGCCCTTTAGGAATACCAGGTCTTAAATGTATTAACAAGTTAATTAATAGATTCTGATCCACAATTACGACACAAAAGAATTTTACATTCCAACTTGGAATTTAGAAGAGACACTAACACTGACAAATTGGATGAAGGATTATTTACTGAGAAGTTGAGAAAACAATTGTTAATTAAAAAAGAGAAGACACTGACAAATTTGCCTCCAATACAATTACACAGAGATAAAAATAAAAGTTAAAAAAAAGGTAAAAATGGGCCTCCCTAACTTCAGTTTGGGACATTAATATTTATAAATCCTGGTGGACTGAGATAATTACTATTAATATCTTTTTTTTTCTTTTTGAGACAGAATCTTACTCTGTCACCCAGGCTGGAGGCTGGAGTGCAATGGCACGATCTTGGCTCACTGCAACCTCTGCTTCCTGGGTTCAAGCAATTCTCCTGCCTCAGCCTCCCAAGTAGCTAGGATAACAGGTGCCCACCATAACACCTGGCTAATATTTTGTATTTTTAGTAGAGATGGGGTTTCACCACATTGGCAGGCTGGTCTTGAAATCCTGACCTCAGGTGATCCACCCACCTCAGCCTCCCAAAGTGCTGGGATTACTAGCATGAGCCACCAAGGTCAGCCTACTATTAATAACCTTTAACTGAACTGAACATGAACTAGTTGCTAATGGTGAGTTTCTAATTATTTAATTACACATAATACTGATAGATATTTATATACATTTCTTTACCTATCACAAGTGAATTCTGTGATTTTTTTTCCATAGGATGGGAAAGAGGGTAACATTTTTAGACCTAAGCAGAACCTTCTGAAAGACCCAGATGGCCCTTTGCCCACTGCATGGTGAAGGTTTTTCCTAGGGAGGAGATGCTCTGGCCTTGCCCACTGTCATCTCCCATCTGCCAAGCCACAGACTAGTGCAGATGTATTCTGAGCAGCCTGGCGACATTCAGTCTTCATTTTCTTAACCCTCCAGGGAACACAACTGAATTGCAGGTAGTGGACAAACTATCACTATTTTTCCAATATGTTTCTCCAATGAAATGGAAAACTACTGGCTACATGACTTTCGAAGCAGCATTTTTCTAAACACAGGTATTTTTTAAAAAATCAAGACAGAATCCCCACCAATTTAGACAGAAGATAGGCTTTCACATGTCATTAACAACCTTGGCTGGCTTGCCAATGTGGTGTTGGAGGTACACATTAAGACTGGATACAAAGGAAGAGAAAACAAACAGCCATGACTACAAAGCCAGACCTATCATTATTACTTACACGACACACCACACAAAATCTATCATGGTATAAAACAAGACAAGCAGGCAAGACCCTTCAATAGGCCACAATTTGTACAAAGCAAATACTTAAAAATGGTCTGTCACATTCTCAAAGGCTGGTGTTGGGAATGAAGATGCCCATCTGGAAACAGACATCCCATCAGCAAATGCACCACACATTCCCAAGGCAAGGCAGCCGTCAGGAACGCCCGACCTCACCAACCTGCCTCTGAGCAAATGAGTGAAGCATTTTGGGTTACGACAGTAAAACAATCACTACCGAAATCCAGTTTTCCTTTTGTTGAAAACATGGAGGATTAATTTGAGACTTTAGGCTCCCTTTATCAGAGCCCACACTGGAGGAACTGGGGACAGCCACTGTTCCAGCCAGAGGGTCCTGGCAGCAGAACAACATGCCGACTCGATGAAGAGCAGGGAGAAACAGGGCCCGTCTTCCTCCAGCTCCCCCTAGCTCCCTTGCACCTGTTCACAATTTTTCTTTTCTTCCTGTTGATCTTGTCAGGTGGCTTATTAAAATGCACGTTGGGAACAGTAGGCTGACTCCCTGTTCCCTGCATGTAAACAGTTTCAGGCTGTGCTAGTCAAAATAGATATGGGGTAAAAGCAATGCCTGGGTGATATTTTTAGCATTTTATTCCTCAGACTACATCCAAGAGGGCTGGGACTGTTTGGTGACATTGAACAAAAGAAGACTAGGTAAGAAGGTGTCAGAGTAGATTCAAATTTTCATTGTTTTAGAAAACCTAAGATCCTTTCTGACCTCAAACAGTAGTGGGTACAGGCTGCTTCTGCCTCTTTTCCTGCTTCTCCCTTGAATATGTACATCTATGAATATTTTTAACTTTTTAATAATCCAGACATGCCAAACTCACTCCAGCAACCATTTATCTAGTTTCCTTTAAAAGTCAGTTTTATTCATTATAAAGGTAACCTTGTAGCAGATCTTCTATCTGCAAAGCTTGGGAGGAATGAGGTCTGGCTCATGAGTTACAGGAGGGTTATCTCTACTGATAACAAAATGTTTGGATAGCACAGAGGGCCAATGCCTTCATGTTCCACGACTGACTCTCAATCATTTGGAACTGTGTATCTAGAAAAGCCAAAGATCTGCTTGGAAATTAAGTTAAGGCATTTTCTGACAGTAAATGTACTTGAAAGTCAAACAAAAAACAAAAAGGATCCCAACATTTGAATGATTTGCACTTTAAAGTGCCTTTCTGTATAAAGTACATAAAAGAAGAGATAGTTTTATTTCCAGGATATTCTATGACATCCATGTAATTTAATGCATCCAAGCCATGTCTTTAAGAATACCAACACCTTGGTACTAGGGTCCTGGAAGGAGGAAGTCATGTGATTCAGGCAGGTAGAGAAGGAGAAAGGAAACATTTCTTTCTCTTTTCTTGGATGTAAGGCTTGAACTGTGCCAGTGTTTCAAACAGGCAAAGTGTGACTTTGATG
Organism: Plecturocebus donacophilus; assembly: GCA_004027715.1. Taxonomy (NCBI): domain Eukaryota; kingdom Metazoa; phylum Chordata; class Mammalia; order Primates; family Pitheciidae; genus Plecturocebus; species Plecturocebus donacophilus. The sequence continues at coordinate 9,316 of PVKP010037183.1, read as the reverse complement.
TCAAACGATCTCCTCTAAAATATCCCTGGAAAGCTCAATAAGCCTCCAATGCCTTCTGCGGCTTTGCTGATCCTTCCTCAGTCCCCTCCCCGACCTCTTTTGTAGCCTTCCACTAAGACATGTCCAGAGGCCATTTTTCAAACTTGTATCTTCTCAGACTTTCTTTCATGCAAATCAAAAGATGATTCTTGTTAAATTAGGGATCTCTGATTGGTGTAGTTCTAAGCAATGTAATACAAAGGGAAACAATTGAGGCTGGATAGGTGCTATGAATGGGAGTGGGGTGAGGGACCCACAGTTACTTTTTAGGGCAGGAAAGTCACCATTGGGCAAGCCAACCTTACCCAGCTGTTATTCTTTTTGGGGTTTGCTGAGCTTTTGGGATCCACGGATTGCTACTTTTAATCAAATTTGGGAATTTTTTTAAAGCTATTATTTCTCCTCCCTCCTTCCCTTCACACAGATTGTAAACGGTGGTGCTGGGTTGAGAACCTAGGCAATGTGACTCCAGAGTCCTCATTAACTACTATGCCATCGTGCTATGCTCTTAAACTTGTCTCATCTCGCCTATCAACCTAATTTCCAAAATACAGTTTTGTGTTTCTCAATTTTGTAGCTAGCCATAGGTCAGAACCTAATACATCTTTGTTGGCTTGAACACAAGTTTGCTGCAGAGGAATTAAAGAGCAGACAAGAGTGAAGACGTCAATCACTTCAGCATAGCTAACTATGGTTTACTTCTACACTGTCCTCATCTGGAAGGAGTATACTCAGTACAGTCTGAGTACCTATGTGCTGGGCTCTGTGGTAAGCAATGCGGGGATGTGGAGGAGAGGGGATGGAGGACGGCAGGGAGGGCCCAAGGAAAACCAGCTGTCTTGAGGGGAAGACTAATGCTCTGAGAATCCATCTTCTACTTTCCTGACCACAGATAACCCAGACTGACTCTAAATTTGGAATAAACTTAAACACAATGACTCAGCTGAAGGACCTCATATACCACTATCAGTTCCCCGAGTCAGGCAGTCCCTTAACAGTAACTACTGTCCTCACTAGTAGAAAGTGATTTAGTCAGTTCCAATGTAATAGCCATTATTAAGCAACTTTTAGGGTAGTTATAAACTCCCTAACAAGAAGTTTTGGTACACTTAGTATAAAATATTCTCAGTTCCTTCCAGAGTCTGTGTCAAATTAACCTAATAAAGGCAAACATTTCAAAATAAGATTGCTTGATACATCTTTTTCTTTTTCCTGAGATAGTGTCTTACCCTGTTACCCAGGCTGGAGTGCAGTGGTATGATCACGGCTCACTGCAACTTCCATCTCCCAGGCTCAAGTGGTCCTCCTACCTCAGCATCCTGAATAGCTGGGACCGCAGGTACCATCATGCCTGCCTAATTTTTGTATTTTGTAGATGCCAGGTTTCGCCATGTTGGCCAGGCTGGTTTCAAACTGCTGGACTCAAGCAATCCTCCCACCTCAGCCTCCCAAAGTGCTGGAATTACAGGTGTAAGCCATTATGCCTGGCCACCTAAATGTCTAATAATCTAAAAATATGAGTTGCTAAAAGTAACAAGCAGGAAAAGTATGTCTTTAGACTTTAAGTTTGTAAAGACTAAACACAAGAGGGGTCTGACCACTGCATCTCTACTAGGGGAAGTATAAAGACTGCACATATTTGTACATATCCCTTATGATACCTCATAATTCAAAAATGTTAATGTTACTAAGACAGCAATTCTCATATGCCTTTTGTATCTTATTCACTAGTGAAATCTAATGCTTATTTATATTTAAACCAGAGGTAAACAAAAAAATCAGAGACAAAAGGCCTTGTGGTAGTGCTTATTATTGCCTTGGTGGTTGCTATGGTTTGAATGTTAATGTTCCCTCCAAAATTCATGTTGAATTTAATTCCCATGATAGTGGTACTGAGAGGTGGGGTGATTAATCACCTTTGGCAGGTGATTAAGTCATGAGGGCTCCCCCATCATGATGGGATTAGAGCCCCTTGTAAAAGGCCTTGCAAGAGTAAATTTAGCCCACTTGCCTTCTACCTTCTGCCATGTGGAGGCACAAGCAGGCTCTCATCAGCTACACAATGCTGGCACCTTGGTCTTGAGCATCCCAGCCTGCAGAACTATGAAAAATAAATTTCTATTGTTTGCAAATTATCCATTCTGTGGTATTTCGTCATAGCAGCACAAATGAACTAACACAGTGGTGTAAGACTCATCTCAGCACAGCTTCACTACTAAAGGATATTATCGTTTTGTAAAATATGTAATAAATTGAAAGATGAAAATGGTATCTAATTTTTATTTTTGTTTAATGTTTTAAAACTTACTAGTGACACTGGATACTTTTCCCATGCGTTGATCATTTATTTGTATTTCTTTATTTGTGGAGTGTCTCTTTATATCCTTTACCCTTTTTTTCTTATTAGAGGTGTGGCATTTTTCTTATTGACTACTATGAACTCCCATAAATCACACTATTTTATGGGCATACTTCTGGCCCAGAACGGTCTGAGCAAAAATACCTCTTGATTTTAGTCCAGACATAAAGATGGAAGAAACTATCTGCTTTCTGTCCTCAAGTCAAGTGCTGGGCACTATCCCCTGCTAACCTTTCTGTGACTCCTCTTTACTTCAACCATACTTATAAAGCACCTACTGTGTGCCAGAGACAATGCTCAGCCCTGGAGTTACGTCTAAGAATGGAAGCAGTCAGTCCCTGTTCTAGAAGAATTAACAACCCATAGGACAGGATGTGAGAGAATAAGAGTAGTGTGTACAGTTGTTATGGCCATGAAAAGCAAATGTGGGGGGTAGTGGTTATAAGATTAGAAAGGAGAGACCCCTAACCAAGGCTAGGCAGAGTCTTGGGGGATGTGATATATCTCAGTGGAGTCCTGAGGAACACAGCTCCTGTGTGTGGGAAGGAGCTTTCGGGCAAGGGGTCAGTGAGTTCCAAACCCAAAGGGAGCACAGCAAATGGGGGAACTGCAAGTCGTGCAGCATGGCAGACATGCAGAATTCCAAGGGGAAAGATGGGTGTAATGAGAAGTCTGATAGGGCCACGGGAACCGAACACCTTATATAAGTCTTAAGGAGTCAAGCTCCATTCTGAAGGGGATATGGCCTCCCCGGCCAGTGTCCAGGCACTGAAGCTGCCATTATGGGCTAAGCCTCTTTCCTTTGGCCTGTCCTCAAGCATCTCCTCTGTAGAGACCCTAACCAGCTTAATCCAGGGCTTTCTGCCTCTCTCTGAAAAAAGGCAAAGGTGGAATTTATTAATACATCCTGAGATGGACCAGTCTGTTGAGGTAGGTGAGGAAGAACACATGGGGAAGACTAGGAAGGAGCCAGAGAAACCACAGTGAGTCTCAAGAGGGAAAAGGGAATCCTTATCCTGGAGTCAGCTGCTGGGGAGCTGGGGGTATGAGGCTTAAGATGCAACATATCCCATGACCTTGTTTCCTGCCTCCTCCAATAGATATGCCTTTGCCTGGAGATGGGGAGGCACCACTGTACTCAGAACGAGGAGCAGTTGTGACTTGTCCTAGGGAAAAAAGAGAATGCCACTGAATCATGATCCCAGTTCCTTCTCCTTCAACTGGCACTGAAACAGCAAACCAGTGAATTACGATGAACAGCACGCTGGCTTCAGAAGGCCTTTCTCTTCTGCACCTGGCTGTGTGCTGTAGAGGTACAGACCTCTGGGTGAATTGAATGAGTTGAGATGTGTATGCACAGGATGATATAGCCTCTTAGCATTCTTAGAGGAAAAGATGATAGGTGCCCTTAGCTGCAAAGAGAAAAGGGTGACCTTAGGGTTCAGAGGTTCCATAAGAAGGATCAAAATGATAAAGCTTCTGTCACGACAGCACCTTTAATAATTAAGAGGTCCAGGATCTGCAGGCCCCATTCCTGAATCATTTAATCATTCCTCAGGCCAGAAAATACATTTCCTTCATTCATCTGGGGTTCATTATTCAGTGACCAAGGAACTATTATCCAGTCATTAAGGGCCCTGGAACATTCATCTTCTGACAAGCTCCGACAGAAGATATACAACCAGATCCAAATCCAGCCTGGCCTCCTTTAGGAAAGTGCATTGCAAACCAAGGCTCTCCATAGGAGGAGGGAGGTTGATACCTGTACTGTACAGTCATCATTCCCAATCAAGGAACAGAATGAGTGGCCAAGGATTCAGAGCCGCTTCCAGAAAGGAAAGACACACATGGTTGCTCTGAGCGACATTTATCTAATTTCTCAAGAGCCCTTCCCAGACTCTCCTAGTGGTGCTCATTTTCCACCCACTGCAGAACTGCTGGGACTCTCGAAGTCTCAGGTCAACGAAATCCTCTCAGCTGTTCCTAGCAGGATTCCTGTTATCCTTGGTAACCACTCAGGATAAAAGGCTGTCCTAGTCAGCTACCCTCTCCCCTGCTTTGACTTAATCCTCCTGTCTACCCTGTGAGGCCAGTATCATGACTCTCTTTCATAGTTGCAGAGAGATTTGTCCCTGGTTGGTCAGTCACAAGGCAGTGCTGGGCTCAAATCCAGGTTGGTCTGAGACTAGAGATAGGCCCTTAACTACCAAGTCAGGTTTTTTATTCTTTTTTTCTTTTTTTAACCACAAAGCACAGGAAATGATTTTTTCAGGAGATGATGTAGGAAAAAAGTATAAATGGATTCAGAAAGAATGTGGACACATTTCCAAATCACATTCCTCTGTAAATCACAGAGAGATGAGTAAAAGTTAGAAGTACATCTAGCCTTCATGGTTAACACCAGAAAAACTACCATATCCTCTCTTGTCAGGTCTGCAGGGCCTTTATCAGTGGAAGAATACCAGCCCTGTGCTATTTAAGTTAGGAATTAATGTGACATCCAAATAAATGCTGTGAAACCTTGTGTTAAAATGGTGATTTGACCACTACTGCATCTAAAAGGAGAAAACTCAAGCTCTTCTCCAATATATGGTAATTAATGCAATGTCTTTACAACTTATCTTAAAAGTAACTTTATTTTAAGGCCTGCTGATATTCTACTAGAACTTTGATATATATTCTTAGCATTAAGGCCAGGCAATAAAATCAAGCATCTCTTCCTTCACTAAAGTGAACAGGAGCAGGAAGGAGAGGAAGAGGAAGAGGAGGAGGAGGAAGAAGAGGAGGAAGAGGAGAAAGAAGAGGAGGAGGAAGAGGAGATGAGGAGAAATGAGAGCTGTCATTTATAGAGCCCTTTCAAAGCTCTGGATCTAGTTCTGAAAGCTTCAAATAGAACCCATTTAATGCTGACAATAGCTGTATGAAGTAGAACCATTAATGTCTCCATCATAAAGAAAAGGAAACTAAGGCACAGTTATCTAGTTGTACATCTACAGAGTGGTGAAACTGGGCCAGGCCTTGAACCCAGTAGTCTGATTCAGAGCCCATGCTCTTATTAGTGTTTTCCACAAATGGGGAGTGAAGTATATTTCTGATAAAATGGAAAATTCTCTTGTATACTGACATCCATTACAAAACCTGCAGGACTACAGCACTTCGCAAAATGTATCATTTCCACAAATAGTGATGTTCTTTTTCAAGGTAAACTATATTGCAGTAACAGCAAATATGAAAAGATAGTATCTTACATGCCCTCCTTTGTACATGAAATCAGTGAAACTCCACCATCATCAGAAGGGCCTAAAACATGAGTTGTTTTTCCAGGGACTGGCAATAAATTTCTGCTGACTCATCTGTAGTTACTTCTTCACTGCCATATGGAGACTGACGGTCATGGATTTGCAGGATGGCTGCTAGGATTAGGAAATTTTATGACCATTCCAAAAAGTCCTTCTTATTTGTGTGGTTGCCTTCCAAATACTTAACAATTTGGTCAAAGGTGAGAGAGGGAGGGAGAAACAGAGCTAGAGAGAGAACGGACAGACCTACACACATCGACGCATGTCTTAAAGAAGAGGTATATCTTAATGATCTTTATGTACATCTGACTTAATTCCTTTAATTGGATTGTCTTAAGTGAATTTCGGTGGATGAAAAATTCTCAGATAATAACCATCACAGAGAAAAGCATTAGCCTTTGAGCAACCCAGGACCCCCACCCCCAAGCCACCTGGTGGAGGAGAGCTGTGTCTGGCCAGATGGGCTAGTGCGCTTTTGTGATGCAGATTGGTGCGGGCGGGGGGTCGGGGGTGAGGAGGTTAGTGGGAGAATTGTGGCAGCCTGGATTGACACCGGAAAGAGCAAAGCTAATGAGAGGCAAATAATAGACAGCGAGGAGCAGAAAGCCCTGAGTAGGCTGGGCGGGAGGGAAAGTTTTGCAGAAGATGAGAGATTTTTGAGGTAGTTAAAAGAAGAGAGTCAGACAAAAAGTCATCAGAGTGGCAGAGAGCTACAGATTGTTGGAGGAGCAGACTTCAGAATGTTGTGCTGTGGTTTATGAATGAGATTATTCAGTCTAAATTTAAATTGCTTTTCAGTGATATTTGGTGCTTCTCTTCATGTCTCTGGGCTGAAGCTGGCTTCCAGGAGGTCTGACTTTATCTGGGTTATACAACTTTTAGAAAGAATTCAGTGGCTGTAAAATCATTAACAAAATAGGAAGAAACTGGACAGAGTCATTTTCAGCTGAAGTAATTCTCTTGTATGAACACTGCCAATAAATTTTTAAAATGGAAAAGCACATCTGAAATATCATCTGTGATAAAATTATATCATTTCTCTCCTTAGAAAAAATATTCATGACTTGACGTTCTGCTGCAGATCTCCTGAAATCAGTGCTCATATTTGTGAAGAAAGTCCCCAGAATGCTGGTGGGAGCACCCACTCACACACGTGCACTTGGAGAGGCTGCAGGCAATCCCTCTCTGCCTTTCCTTCTGATTGTCTGTACCTTTTCTCACAAGAGCTTCATTCACATAAAACAAAAGATCATTTCCGTTTGATATGAATTGCCAACTTATTTTCCCCCCAGAGACTAAAGTGTGTTCTGACGGCAACAAAGAACAGCTCTTGAGGAATAATGTCTGTGTGAGTGGGGGAAACGCGTGCGCCATGATAGCTTAATGGTGGGCAGCACTGTAAATATGAACACACTAACTTCCACAACCTGGGAAGCTTGAACAAGCCTATTTTAGCAACGCATTCTGCTCAATTTGTTTGTAAAGGATGGTAGCTGTTCTGAATATTTATCTTTTGAGGAGAGGGTATGAGGATTCATTCATGAAGGTTTCAGAGCAGTTCAATTAAATTAAAATCAACTAAAGCAAGGTAGGCTCTACGCTGAGAGTCTGAGGACACAGAGCTGATGCAGAGGTGGTCCTCATGGACCCTCACCCTCCATCTATTTGTAACCTATTTAAATGTAGACGAAGACACTTTGAATGTTCTTAAAGGGAATGTTATACTCTGCTTCCTCAAAAAAGATGTACAATAGTAAAAAAGAACTGCAGTAATTTCTAGAACTTTTAATGATTTAAATCAGACATTTTCAACCTACAGCAAAGACATTTTCAACCTACATAATTCTGTATAAACAAGCCAAAGGTAAACTGGAGAGGATAGCTCATACAGGGTGCAGAACGGCCACAGAACCTTAGCGCATCTTCTACTGTTTTCTTTCAATCAGAGAGCTGCCTTCTGAGATGCTGCTTGCATCTGAAGGCCCGAGTTAGGTAAAATTCCAGAATTCAATAATTTTCAAGTACAGTGCATGACCTGGATATGGTCCAGTGTTTCTCTTATTTGGTTTGCAACTGAAGCAGCACATACAAGGTGCAAAGAGACCTTTCCCCTGAGCAAGCCAGTGGGTCAATGTGACTCTCCCCCGTACCCACTGGATCTGATGGAAGTGTGCCTGAAATCTGGGGGTCTTGGCAGCACTTAAACAGTGAAATATTTGCCAGAGCAGAAGAGAAAGAATTGCAGGTTTACTGTCTTTTATACCCTGACTATGTCAGTTTCCAGAAACTGCTGATATCACCACTTGAGGCAACTGTTCCCTACAGAGCAAACCATGTTACCTACTCTAAGGTCTGGGTTTTAGGCCTTGAACTCTTTCCTGCACTAGTACTTCAGTTTCCTTTTAGCTGGAGAGAGCCCAGAAATTATTTGTTTGTGTCTCCTTCAGGATGCTCTGTAGGTAGACCTGGCCTTGACTTACCAAACCCCATAAAAATAACCCCATTAGCTGCTCCCTTTCCCACCCCCCTTCCCATGGGCCATCCCTTTAACTCTCATCTTCGAGGATCCATCTTCTGTCAAATTCTCTTCTCCCCACAATCTGCAGAGGCAAATAAACCCTCCAAAACCAAGTTTCTACAAAAAAGTGAGTGTACCTAACACCTTACACGTTCATCATCTCTTGTAATAAACGAGTTTTTTTTCTTCTGTAAGATTCTGCTGGGCACAAAACAGTGTCTTCTGCAGAGAATACTGATGCTATTTGACGGTGATGCTGGTCGTAGGGGGAGGGCGGGGAGATGAGTAAGTGTGTTGACATTCATTTTTCCTTTAAAAGGTAACAATGCAAAGTGGAAAGGAGACTCACAGGGGGAAATTATCTGGTTTGACCTCCACAGAAATCTATGCTTACTTTGCATATTCATTCTCTCATTTCACAGAGCACTGCTCCTATTCTGGGAAGACGTATAAAGAAAGATAAACTGAATTGGGATGGTGGGTACAAGTGAAGAGGATGGGAACAGGGATCAAAGCTCAGAGCAGCTCATGGAGATGAGAAACTGGAGCTCAGAGTTCCATGAGGAACAAAAGCGTGTAGGAATGAGAGTCTGTGTTATGGTCGGGTAGGGGTGCGGAAGAGCCAGGTTAAAGCAGGGGGTGGTTGTTACAGGAAGGGAGGTGAGAGTAGAAACTTGCCTCTTCAGGCACCCTGGCCCTTAAGAAACTTGCTAAAAATGAACAAGCAAGCCATGTCTGAAACCCTTCACACTCAGGTTGAATGAAATGAAGCATCACTGTGTAATGACGACATGCTCAGCAGATGGGCGGCAGTCCCAGGGAGTTCCAGAGAGCTGCAGCGCTTCTCCTCACCTGGGCCATGTCCTGCGCCCGGGTACAGCTGAGCCCTGGAAACTGAAGTAAGAACCTAACTGTTCATGCTGCTCTTTCTTTTTTTTTTTTTTATTGCATTTTAGGTTTTGGGGTACATGTGAAGAACATCCAATATTGTTGCATAGGTACACACGTGGCAGTGTGATTTGTTGCCTTCCTCCCCTTCACCTATATCTGGCATTTCTCCCCATGCTATCTCCCCCCAACTCCCCACCCCCCACTGTCCCT
>PVKP010037182.1:0-21837 GCA_004027715.1 Plecturocebus donacophilus | reverse complement strand
AAATAGGATGATACTGTCATAAATGTCATAAAAACAGACAGACAGATCAATGTATAGAAGTGTAGAGACAGTGCAGGGTGCAGTGGCTTACGCCTGTAATCCCAGCACTTTGGGAGGTAGAGTCGGGTGGATCATGAGGTCAAGAGATGGAGACCATCCTGGCCAACATGGTGAAACCCCATCTCTACTAAAAATACAAAAATTAGCTGGGCATGGTGGCACATGCCTGTAATCCCAGCTACTCTGGAGACTGAGGCAGGAGAATCACTTGAGCCAGAGAGGAGAAGGTTGCAGTGAGCCGAGATTGTGCCACTGCACTCCAGCCTGGCGACAGAGTGAGACTCTGTCTCACAAAAAAAAAAGAAAGAAAGAAAGAAAGAAGAAAGAAAGAAAGAAAGAAAGAGAGAAAGAAAGAAAGAAAGAAAGAAGAAAGAAAGAAAGAGAAAGAAAGAAAGAAAGAAAGAGAAAGAAAGAAAGAAAGAAAGAAAGAAAGAAAGAAAGAAAGAAAGAAAGAAAGAAAGAAAGAAAGAAATGTAGAGACAATATAGAAAGCCCAGAAATAAATTTATGGATCTACAGCCAACTGATTTTCAACAGAGGCACCAAGAATACATAGTGGGGAAAGGCCAGTATCTTCTATAAATGATGTTGGAAAACTGGATATATACATGTGAAAGAATGAAATTAGACATTTATCTCTTACCAAATACAAAAATTAACTAAAAATAAATTAAAGACTTAAATGTAATATGCCAATCTAGGAAATCACTTGAAGAAAACATAGGGGAAATGCTTCATGACGTTCCTCTTGGCAAGGATTTTTTGGGTAAGACCTCGAAAGCACAGAAAACAGAAGAAAAAATAGACGAAAGGGATTACATCCAGCTAAAAAGCCAAAAACAGTAAACTGTTCAAAACAGCAAAGGAAACAGTCAGCCAAGAGAAAAAGTCTACAGAATGGAGGAACATATTTGTAAATCATACATCTAATAAGAGGTTAATATCCGGAATATAAAAGGAACTCAAACAACTCAATAGTTTAAAAAACAAATACTTCAATTTAAAAATGAACAAAAGACCTGAATAGACATTTCCCAAAAGAATACATACAATTGGCCAAGAGATCTATAAAAAAATTATCAACATTACTAATAATTAGGAAAATGCAAATCAAAGCCACGATGAAGTATCACCTTACTCCTGTTAGAATGGCCATCATCTGAAAGACAAAAGATAACCAGACAACTTCTGCTGGTAATGTAAATTAGCACAGCCATTATGGAAAACAGTATGATGATTCCTCAAGAAATATAAAATAGAACTAACACATGATCCAGTAATTTCACTACTGGGTATATATCCGAAGGAATTGAAATCAGTGTGTAGAAGAGATGTCTGTACTCTCATGGTTATCACAGTACTATTTGCAATAGCTAAGATAAGGAATTAACCTAAGTGCCCATCAATCAATTAACGGATAAAGAAAATATAGTACATATTCGCAATGGAATACTATTCAGCCATAAAATTAATAAAATCCTGCCATTTGCCACAACACTGATGAACATAGAGGACATTATGGTAAGTGAAATAAGTCAGGCAACATAGAAAGATAAATAATGGATTATCTCACTTACATGTGGAATGTAAGCTGATCCCATTGAAATAGAAAGTAGAATGGTGGCTGCCAGAGGCTGGGGTGAGTAGCGGTGAGGAGCGATCAGGACAATGCTGTTCAAAGGCTACATAATTATAGTTAGATAGAAAGAATAAATCTCAAGAGACTTAGTATAGAGCAAGATTACTACAATTAATGATGATGTATTGTAATCTTGATAAACAGAAAGTGGATACTATGAGCTCTTTTCAGAAAAATAACTACATGAGGCAATGCATTTGTTAATTAGCTGAATTTAACCCTTTCACAATGCAGATGTACCATGAAACGTCGTGTTATGAATAACAAACACAGTGTTATATGTCAAATAAAAAGAAATCCATTACAAAATTACTTATTTAGCATCAATTATGTGTTGTGTACTACCACAATTTCTGTGATCACAAAGCAGAGAAAACAGGCACCTTAAGCTATTATCTATTTTGCAAAAAAAAGTAAACTGTTCAATTAGTAGGTCAGATTTTTAAAAAATAGGAAAACTAACTATGAAGTAAACTATGAAAATACAAATGGAACTTTGAAACGTAATGTATTCCCAAAAGAAATTATAAAGAGTATCCTGAGATTAGTTAAAGGTGAGTAATCTGGTTTAGAAAGGGGGAATCAAAACATTTTGCGTCTGCAACATGTAGACTTCACCAAAAACTTTGAACAATGCCTTCTCAACCTCTTTTTTTCTCTGTGTTTCCAATTTGGGGTTCATATCTGTCAACCTCTATGATAAATGCATGACTGAACTTCTACTGTTTACTGTTACAGGGAATGTTCAGATTCATAGAATCCTTCTTTTCTGTCATTCTCTTCAAGAAGAAGCAATGTTGACAGACATAAGGCACCTAGGGTCAGGTGGGAACTTGAGAGACAGAAAACTTTACGTGCTAAATAAAAGCAGGTCCCCTCAGTTCAACAAAAGTTATAGTAGAAATGATGTGAGCATTTAAAATAAAAGCGTCATGGAAACCATATAATATATTGGTATCTATAATTTTTTCTTCCTTCTTTTTTAACAGGCCATAATATGCATGCGTATATTCAGAGAACATCCTCGTCATCGTCATCATTACCATCATTAATGTAAATCTGCCTGATAGTAAAACAGTTTTCTTCTCCATCATACAACAAATGTTTAGAAGTATGATACTGATTGATAACTTTGTGTTCCAGAATTCATCTAGAGAAAAGACAAACTGTCAGTGTTGTGGATCTTAAGAGAAGATTATTGCTCTTGCATAAAGTGTGTAAGTAGTACACATACACATATGTACATTTTTTCCTAAGAATTAATCCAAGTTTATTTCCATTGTAAACCTTCATTATCCTGTCATGGTAGCAGAAACTTAATCTCAGTCTTTTCAGGGCTTGTCTTTTTAATTTTTGGCAGGAATTCTGGATATCCGAGTCTCAACTCAGGAGAGCTGTGCATAGCTTAGTTTAGGGCTGGGAAGACAGATGGCTCTTACTCTCCAGTTTGTGCACATAGATCCTCATTCACATATGCCAGAATATTCCTCCCCTTTCAGTTCTGAAGGCTTTTTTCAGTACATGAGTCTCCCACTTGGAGGCACTAGAATACTGTATTGCTTCTGTGTCCTGCTAGGTACTTACAACAGAGTAACTTTGCTCCAATTTGTCTAGTCCAGCCCAGCAAGCTTTCCCTTTCTGATGTCTTACTTTCACGTCAAGATTGTCCTGGAAGCAGGAAAAAGGCCTTTTTTGCATCCCCATGCAGGACTTATTGATGACTCTGTTCTAATCTGTTTCTCCATACTACCTTAACAGAAAAAAATGTTGTTTATCACCATCCAGGCAAAGGTTAAGAAGAAGGTGAGAGAGACCTATTTATTATTTAATTGTTTATTTGTGTCTTTATTCTCTTTCAACCATTTTTCTAGGTTCCAGTGTTTCTAGTTTTCCTGAGAGTTGTAGATTTCAAAATTCAAAATCTAAAAAATTACCTTTTCTGTCTTTCCTACTTCATTCCCCTTGTTTTCTTTTTAAATCTATGCTCTCTAATTATGAAAAGCCAGTAGGACTAATTACATATTTATCTTCTCCAAAGAGTGAGAAGGAGGAAAACATAGGTATCTTGTAAGATTTGCTACTTTCATACAGCGAATCAGTGGTTATTACATATTTTTGCTGCTTTATACCCTTTTCATATTGCTATAGTAGGTACTCAGACATGAACAGGGCAGGAGAGGGGTCCCCCAACCTCCCACCAGGAATGTCAGACTACCATCTGCTGATGGACAGTTGGTAGTTGAACTGCCTCGCTAAAATAATTGGTCTGAGCCAGCACCAGGGAAAGGCAGTCTCCCAAAAGATAGAAAAAACCTGAAAATGGTGATCAGTGGCTTCCCAGTAAGATCTCAGGAGTTGGGCGAATGGGCTCAAGCATGTGTACATACTAAGAGGCAAAATGGCAGAGTTTAACTAGTATATGACATTCTTCTAGGAAAGCTAGATTGGTAAGAGAAGACCACCTCAAGTGAGCATGCACACAACTCCAGTAAACACGCTGCACATGCAGCCCCTCCCAAGTGCTTACAGGCCACTGAGCATGTGCACAGCCCACCCCAAGGGCAGAATCAGGGGAGAAGGGAAGCAAGACCCCAGAAGTATGCCAGTATATAAAACCCCAAGTCAAAGGCCAAACAGTGCACTTGGTCTCTCAAGTCACCTTCTCGGCTCTCTTCCTAGTGTACATTACTTCCTTTAATTACTGCTGTAAGGCTTTTTAATACACTTTCACTCCTGCCCTAAAACTTGCCTCAGTCTCTCACTCAACCTTGTGCCCCTTGGACGAATTCTTTCTTCTGAGGAGGCAAGAACTGAGGTTGCTGCAGACACTTACAGATACACCACTGGTAACATATTTTGCTGCCATGTGACTCTGATACATTCTGCTACTAACAATATTTTAACTCAAGACAGTTAGTAAACACAGTAAAGTGCTTGAAGGAGGACACAAAGAGAGAGGGCAAATTCTAATACCAGCAGCAAAGAAAAAGCACATAGGTTAATTTTCAATTTTAACTGCCTTACCATATTTGAGAAATGTTTGCATCCTACATTGGACCAGGCACAGGAGACATTCAGCTACAATTCTTAAAAGAGCATATTATAGTAATTGGTCTTTTCCATCAGATTTTAAGTGCATTCATCTTGGTTGCAGCCACTTGGAGAAAGTCATGGAGGTAAACCAATATGCAGGTGCTAACACATGAATGAAACACGATAGATCAAAAACATTCAACAGGATGTGACTCAGTGTGTGAACATGTGAGATGATATTCTTGGATTTAGTTCATCCATGTTCTGGACCATTCATGCCATTAACTAAGGTGTATGACCTTGTATAACTCATTTCATCTTCCTTTTGCTCATGTTTTATACACATAAAATAATGCCTCGGTAAAATGGGGTTTTGTGAAAGTTTACCAAGTCTACAGTTTGTGAAAACCGCCAAGGTTTACTTGCCAGGTACTTGCTCAGTTCTACAGTTTTATGCCATATTGACATGAATATTTTGTTTTTCTTTCTCTCTCTCTCCTTCTTTTTTTTCTTCTTCTTCTTCTTTTTTTTTTTTACTGTTGTTGTTGTTGTTGCTGCTGCTGCCCAGGCTGGAGTGCAATGGCACGATCTCAGCTCACTGCAACCTCCGCCTCCCAGGTTCAAGCAATTCCCCTGCCTAGATTTCCCAAGTAGCTGGGATTACAGGTGCCCACCACCATGCCTGGCTAATTTTTGTATTTTTAGCAGAGATGGGGTTTCAGCCATATTGGCCAGCTGTTCTCTGACTCCTGATCTCATGATCTGCCTGCCTCACCTCCCAAAGTGCTGGGATTATAGGAGTGAGCCACAGCGCCCAACTGCCATTGACATTTTCTTAATACTACTGTTTGATTTTGAGTTTATGGAAGGGAGAAACATCATCAAGTTAGCATCATACATAGCACATTAAAACGCAATGTTGCATATGGGAGCACTGGAAAAATATTGTTTGATGTAAATTTTGGATACTGATTTTTTTTTATTTCAATCTCCACTGTCAATTCTTTCTTTTATCTTTCCAGCACTTAAGAACAGTAAACAAGAGGAAATCCCTGACTTACAAGTTCTATAGAATTAATAGGAAAAAATGATAGACAGGTGACTGAAATATTCCTTCCTTTGCACAAGACAGACTTACTTTGCCACTACTTCAGTTACTTCATGAACCTCCTCTTCTATTCATGTTCTTTAAGGAAGATATTAATGTGAGATTGGTCAGAGATTTGGCCACAATTATTAATAAGTGGAATTATTGTTTCCCAAAAGGGAAAATCCCCAGATTCCTCTCTCATCCCTTAAATTACTTCCTTTATTAACTATTTGGTAAGCAATTATCTTTGGTCTTGGGCCACAGAGAACACTGGGCAATTTTCTCTTCTGGAGTCTAAATGACCTACATATTTGAGCTCAGGGTTCTCCTAGAGCGAGTCTGTTTCTGTCTCCTCTGCCTGCCCCTCTTGTTTCTTATTCTCCTCCATCTATACCTATGCATGCTTCTCTCAATTATTTAGAATGAGAGAAGAAAAGAAAAGGTACTAATTAGGTTTTGTTTTTAATCAGGTTTTCTATGCAGCCTTTTTAATTGGGATCTGAATTGGAATATCAGACTTAAACATCTAGGAGTAAAGTGGAACTCTTATTTTCATTTTGCTCTGATTTGTTGCATGTTCTTGCTTTTCATGCAAAAGATCTAAATTTCACAACAGGATTCTAATTCTTGCAGGGATAACATCATGGTAACAGAACAATTCACAAGCCATGACACTGTGAAACAGATAAAGTAGTTTTAAAGTGACACAGATTAGGTTTCTGTTCCTTCTCATGACATTGTGTGTAGGCATACACACATACACAAATACACATATGTTATATTTTTATGACCTCCTAAGAGATCATCCCTATTCTAGTCACAGGTGGTGCAGAGGTAGATTAGGCAGCAAAAAAAAAACCTGACTTTATTGAGCTTACATTTTACTGGGAGATAATTGTCTATTTGAAAGTTAATTGTTTTGGTAGCAATAAATTACGTGAAGAAAATAAAGCACTTACTACCTTCATTAATTTAAACAAGTTATTTAACCTCTTTGAGCCTCATTTGTCTCATTTGCTAAAATAAATAACAATTGAAAATGACATTTAGGTTACCTTTATATAAGATAACATTGGGATAAACTGGTCCATAAACATAAAACGTTATTTGGTAAGTATAACATAATGTTCTATTGGGCAAGAAAAATGTACCTTATTCTCTCTTTCACTCACATAAACATTGAAATGGTCCAAAAATGTCAGATTGCTTGTTTTTAATCATCTGTTCAATTTCCCTTAATATGGGGTCCCTATTTTCTCTTTTTGAATAGGTAGCTTGTCAAGAATCCCAACAAATGTTCACACAGATTTTTAATAATTTTTGCAATTCATTTGGAAAATCTTTGTGTTGGAAGTCCAGACCTTGGCAAGTCTGGAGCAACATGAAGAGAGAGCTCAAAGTAGGCACAGGATGGGCATATTGGTCAGAATGATGCCCCCAGCCTTGGCCATTGGACCATATCTAAACAAGTGGAAATTTCTGACAGATACTTTAGGACTTTAATATTCAACAGGCTTTGTGTTTTTTGATCCTCTATCAAGAAAGATGCTTGGAAATTTCAAAGTTCATAACTTAAGTAGTTCCTGCATTTCTTAAATGTAAAATCCTTTTAAAAGCTCATGCCTATCAAAAATTTGGAATTACTCTAAAACAAATTGTCTCATAGGTTTCTACAAACATGGATACAAAAATAACTGGTTTTGGGTTTTTAAGAGAACACTTTGTCTTAGGCATTAAAATGAGGCTCCACAAGTGTTCTGGCAATAATAATGCACTGTATACTTGGAAACACATTTTGAGAAATTTCTTTCTCAGGACATGCAAATCCACAAAATGTCATCTGGTATTTATTGTTATTAAATAACAGCCACAAATATTAAAAGCTTTCCATGTATCGGCAATAAAATGTATCACTGTGTGCATAAAATTTGTGATCCCTAAGGTATATCTTTAGAGTAACTTTTGTTAATACAATTTAAGAAATATTGAGTTAAACAAGACATGAATTTATTTTTCTTTCATGTAACTAAAAAAGAGGTAAGTTGTTCAGATCTCATGTGGTAGGTCCTTAATGTCACTGAGACCATCTTTACTATTCTTAAGGTGTGATTCCTTTCCTTCTGCTGAAATGTGGTTACTAAAACATCAGTTGAGCAAGAGAGGTCTTCTAATTGAGTTTCCCTTAAAGAGATTTTGCAGAACTTCTATACTTAATGGCTCACATCTCATTGGCCATACCAATTAGCTAGCAAGACTTGAAATTGAGATTGTTTTATCTGGGCACATTACCACACATAGCAATATAGATGTTTTTTATATTATTATTCAAAAAAGAAAGGATATTAACAATATCTACTATGACATTTTATCCCCATTTCTCCCATAAAGAAATGTATATATCCTGTATTAATTTAATTATTTTGCTCATTATGAACAGAACATATGTTTTCGTATGTCTTAAAATTTGATCATGCCATTTCTTTATATATTCCTAGAGTATATATCCTAATGCTCTCTATTGATAGGTCCTAATCATCCTTTAAGATGTTCTCAAATATTCATTTCATTTCTTATATACAAATTCTGATGTGCTCAATAAGTTAATCACATCTTCGGTTATTATATAATCATTTGAAACTACACTAGTGCTTATTCTATGTTTTATAATTACTAGGAAGACATTTTTTCCTTTTTACTATAATGAAGATCCTTAAAGTCCGTTAGGTCTTCTTCATTATTAATATTATTTTATTATTATTATATCTCTGCCTGAGCCTAGTACCCTTCACTGATTGTTAAATATTATTTTTATGTCATCATTGAATATCAAACAAATTTATAGGACATGTAAGCAAATCTAGTTTACCAAAAAGTAATGTATGAGGCCAAGAAAATAAAAGAATATTCCCAATGATTTGATTGATTGTCATAATTATAATTATAAAAATTTTTAGTGGTTTCCCATCTAATTTACTTCTAGGGATAAATATTTGACTACACTCAGTATAATTCCTAGGCAGTACGCACAGGAGTTATGCCTTACTTTGCTTTAAAACATTATGTATTGCACATCTCTTTTATCTGAGAGTTCTGCTTGATTCTAAGAAAACAGAGTTTATAATTTTATTTTCTTTGCTTAGCTCTCCAGCATCAGGATTGACAATCTTGATGACCAGCTTAGTTGTTTTTTCCAAAATGATTTTATTGGTCTTGGAGGAAATGGTGTATGAAATTTTGCCTAGTAAAATATGTTTCACATCAGCCACATTTTCTGTTATTTATTGTGGGTACCAGCGACTGCTAGAGCTGCTGGACACATTTTTTTCCCTGTTTTTTGTTGCTTTTCTAATCAACACTGGACTTTAAAATCTGGTGCTTGATTTTTTTCCCTCTGCATGCTTTCATCAAAGCCTAATTTTGACGTATTGATTTGACTGATGTCAGATGTACCTTCTGTCCTTTATGTGATATTAGATTTTAAAAGAGACTTAAATCCAGCCATGTTTTCAGGTAAGACATAGCCACCAACTCCAAGGATAGCACAGAGAAAGATAAATACATGATTTTGAGTGACTTAATTTGTGCATTATATATTAATAATAGTATGAAGAGAGTTTTTAATATTGTTTCCAAAAATTACTTTGTACAACCATCTATTGATGAAAGTGTAGGATGTTTTCAAAGAGACAACTCTGAAGATAATTGCACTTTCTCAAATATTTGCCAAGTATTTACTTTCATTATCTCGAAGTCATTCCCCATAGACACAGGGAGAGTGACATTTTGGGGAAATTATACCTTTCTTTTTCATGGCTAGGTTTGGCTATGTGTACAATTCGAAGATATTTATGACATAACGCCAATAAACAAATATGTATGAATATTCATCCCTTGCTAGATACATATGAGAATCAATAACCATGAAAACAGCATGGCTTCTAATAGCATCTTGATAATATGCCCCAGACACCTTTGCTAAAACTATTACGCTTCTTAAAAAGTTGCTGTGTTTACGTTTTGTTAGTATAGTCAGCAAGACTCTGGTCTCCTTGTAGTATTTAAGCACTAAAGAGTCCCAGTAGTTAATGTAAACAAGAAAATCCAAGCAAGGGAAATTGCATGTAATTTTTGATTGTAATATGTCCTAGGAGAAGATATCTACTGAGACCTGTCAAGCTAGGGTCTGTTTACCACCAGAGCTATATGCAATGTTCTGCTTGATCTTCATTTTAGCAACTTGATTCTAAAACTTTGTCTTCTTTTGTAAATTTGAATAACTAATTATCCTCAGCCAGACTACTTCATTATCTTGTTCAACTATGAAAAAACTAAATTCTTAAAAATCCCACAATATCCCTCATTAACGTCAGCTCTATTTTCAAACTAGTCTATGAGTATTGTTACCTGTTTGGTCTTTTGTTTTCTCACTCAAAAATTGCTTTTTCATTGCCTAAATAACCTGCAATTGATTTTCTGTGCCTTGTTACAGTCATAAAATTTTGGGGTTTGTTCCTGTATAGTAAAAAACAAATGTTTTCTTCTACTATACTCTCAACAACTCAGAACACCTCTGCAACCAGATGTTCACATTTTTCCCATCCCAAGCAATTCTTCGACATCAGTTGAATATGATATAACTAAATTTAATATAGACATGATGTATCTGAAGATAGTATCAGATCTTACAAGTTAAGGACTCAGTACTTCAAGACTGCCCTAACTTGAAATGCCAATTGAAAGTCCCTGGATTACCCACAACTTTCATCACACTTGGTTACAAAGAGAAGGATCAATTGTTAGAGCAGCTCACAGAACTCAGGAAACCAATTTGCTTACTAGATTACCAGTGTATTACAAAGGATATAAGTCAGGAACAGCCACAGGGAAGAGAGGCACAGGGCAAGGTCTTGGAAAAGAGGGACAGAGCTTTCTCACTCCCAACCGTCCAGGAACCTCCCAGTGTTTGGCAACCTGGAAGTGCTCCGAAAGCTACTGTCCTGGTTTTTTATGGAGGCTTCATTATGGAGTCCTCAGTAATTCAGTCATTGGCCATGGTGATCAATCTGGCTTCCAGTATTTTTCCCTACCTGAAAGTCAGGTAGCTAGAGCTAGCCCTCATTCTAAAGATATCCAGGAGAACCCAACCTCTAGTCATCTTAGCATACAGAAAGACACTTACCACTTCAAAAATTCTCTGTGTTTTAAGTACTGTGACAGAGACCAAATGTGTATTTCTTACTATATCACAATTCCTGAGGCTTTCCAATTAAAATTCTTTCCTATATTCCTAATTTCTCAAATACTTCTCTTTTTTTCTGTAGTTTTTTTATCTGCAGAATAAAATTAAAGATGCTGTATTTTTTTTATAAGATATTGTGAAGTATATAACACAGTAATTTCTGTCAAGTGCTTTGGAGACGTGTTGGTCACGTAATCAGCTCTCTACTAATATTAGTTTTATCATTGTGTGCATAAGTATATAGTGCCTCTGGATATGTGTGTGCAAATGCATTTGTGTGTGTGCAAGTAGGAATTTATAAAGAACAGTTAAATAGCCATACACATTTGGAGAAAACTCAGCTTCTCTTGAATAGTACCTGATTGCATTCTATTTATTTATATTTATTTATTTATTTAATTTATATAGCCAGAGTCTTGCTCTGTTACCAGGCTGGAGTACAGTGGCACGATCTTGGCTCACTGCAACCTCTGTCTCCCAGGTTGAAGCAACTGCCTCGTCTCAGCCTCCTGAGTAGCTGTGACTACAAGTGCATGCCACCATGCCCGGCTAAATTTTTGTATTTTAGTAGAGACGGGGCTTCACCATGGCCGGGATGTTCTCTGTCTCCTGACCTCATGATCTGCCCACCTCGGCCTCCCAAAATGCTGGGATTACAGGTGTGAGCCACTGTGCCCGGTCTGCACTCCCCTTTTAATAATTAATCACATTATCTATAAGAGAGTGAAAAATATCTTATTATATTTTTAACTTAAGCTGATAAATAATATAGTGCAAAATAAATTATTTGTAATGAGGAAGGGATGGAAAAGTTACTTTCTTTGGCCATTAATTTCTTAGGAAAGGCTGAAGTAGGTGGTGAGGTAGAAATAAGCTTAGTCATATAAGATCTAACATATGTTTCAAAAGTCTTTAGATCTTTCATCCAAATCATTTTTCTCAATACTACCTATTTAAATTTTTAATGAAAAATTTTTTTCTTACCATTTATTCTAATCAAAAAATCACTCTGTGACTGTTTATTTATATATGATGGTTGTTTGTAGGGGTATTTTCTTTGAATTTTAGTGCTAAAAATATTCTAAATGATTATAAAAACAGTAAATTAAAATTCCAGTTAAGTTACTAATTGGCTCTGAATATCTGGCAAAGACTTGTATGGTCAAATTGCATCAGGTTCTACAGTGTGGCAATTCAAAAGGCTTGGGATACCAGATTTTTAAAAATCATACTCAATGATATTTTGTCACTCTCTGAAATTCTATGGCCCTTGCCATCTCAGGGTGATACTTATATACCTCTGCTATTTGCCTGCATTATATCCTGTGCCTGAAATTCACCTTCCTCTCCCTTTTTTCTGGTTACTTCCTATGCTTTCTTCAAATTTTTAGCCCAAACCACACTTTTTAGGCGGACTTTTCAACTTTTGCTGACTTTCTTAACCATGTAAATCTCTTCTAAAGTGCATATCCAGCTGGCTTTTTATATTTTTTCTATGTTTTTATTAGTGTTTTTTCTCTAGTAGAATATGAGCCATATAAAGTCAGAAACCTTGCCTGTTATGTTTGCCATTGGATTTCAGAGGCATCCATAGGTACAGGTCAGCAAATAAAATTTGAATACACAGGTGCGTTCATGAATCTTTTTGTTTCATGGTATTTTCAAAGGAAACAAACCTGTAATTTCAATAAACACTTTCATTAGTATTTTAAAAGATGATAACAGGGCCAACTATACTTAGACAACAAAGAGCAATCACCAGAAAGAGCCATCACGCAAACACTCCTTCAGACATGGAGGTGGATACTAGAACAGTGGTCTAAAAGGTCAGCAAGGATTAAACATGTAACAACTTGATAGTAGTGTTTGGAGCCATTTCATACAGACCCCAAAAGCCAACTGATACATTTTCAAGTATTTGTGAACTGACTGTTACACTAACAGTAGCTTGAAATTTATCATTTCAGAAGTACTAACATCACAGACATTGGTAAAATGCTATAAAACAAGCTCTCCTCCTTTCTCTCCTCTAAGAACCAGTTGTTTAACATTCACTAGCATAACACTTCTTGTCACACAAAATAGAACGTAGTCACCTGGGCAAAGTTTGGAGATTCATGGGATGGAGAGTCAAGGGATTGAGAGAGATCCAGAGAGATATTGGAGGTAAGCAAATATATAAAATATATAATACGTTTTTTATATATACACATTTTTCCTATAAGATACTACCAGACATAGCAGATTGCTGTTAACTTTTTACTTATTCTCTCTCACTAGTGATGCTTTCCAAAACAAAGATTCTGCTTTCCAAAACAAAGATTCATAATAACCTCTGGGGTTATCATTGTCATCATCATCATCAACATCATCACTAAGCATCATAACAAATATATTTCAGGACAGTTACTACCCTTACTCTAGAAATCATTATCTGAAACAGTGAAGTTAAATCACTTACTCAAGGTTAGGAAGCCAGGAGATAGCACAGTTGGAATTGTACCAAAGAGATGTGCATTCAGATATAACCACACTGCCATGGCAGATAGGCTTCTGTTGGTCCGATTATCCCACCCTCAACTTTGAGGCTTCACTTCGATAGCCAATTTGTATTTAGCATCTCTTTTTCCTTAAGATGTGTTGTATACTTCTCAAAGTGATTTGGCTGGATTTCTTTCCACCAGACCATCCATGCCTGAATCCATTGTATTTTACTTTGGCCCATTTGGATTTTTCTGGTCCCCCAAAAGAAGTAATCTCCTTCTTGATATGAATAAGATACACTGTATCTTCTGGACATTTTTGTATTCAGAAAAAGAAAATAAAGCAGAAAGACTAGTAGATATGTACACCTATGAGGACTTTTTAATAGTCTTGTTATTTAAAAACATTTCTTCCCCTAGGTGGAAATGCATTTTTTAAAAAGTATGCCTAAATAAAACCACTAAGCAAATAAAAGTGAAATAATGATAGCATCCATCAAGAAATACCCTGAAAACAAGTTTTCATTATTTTCCCTGTCAATCCTCATGCCAGAGGTTTCTTAAAATTTGGATTACAGTCCTAAGGAAACATGACAAATGCCATCATCACAAATCAAATAAGTGGAAAGATCAATTCATTTACTGCAGAAAATTGTATAAACAAGTAATCTTAATAGCATTTTTCCTGCATCCCACTATCAGCATACTGTGAGCTGAAATGGAAATGGATTACAGAATCTCCAAAATTAAAAATGGATCTGTGTACATATTTCCCAAGACAGTCTCCTGTCATGGAGTATCTAATCATTCTTCACCCACCTTTTATTGCTATTGATGTAAGAGAATATTATCACAAAGCAACTAATCAATAATATTATAATCTCCTAAAATTTTATCTCTGACTATTGGCATTTGAAAACACATCTTTGGTCACCAGGTTTCATAATTGCTTTTTTTTTCTTTTTCAGTTTATTCAGTCCTTAGAAGATTTATGATGCATCTCAGAAAAAGATTTTAGAAATTTAACAGTTCCCTGACATTTCATGTTAATATAAGAAAATTGCAATAAAATTGAAACATCTTAGTATCTATTTTACACATCTCAGTGTTTACTTGAATTCAGGTAATCAAAGCCATTAGTAATGTTTGCTTTAACATATGTATTCCAGGCTTGTAAATATATTTTGCCAGCACACCACTATGTGTCTAGAAGTTCGTAGAGCAGAGTTTTGAACTTACTCCATTCATCTTATAGATACATTTATAACAACTATGACAAGGCAAGTATCATCTGAAAACCATTTAGAGATGGACATACAATAATTACTGATATCAGTGTTATATTTTATGCAAAGATGTAAATGTCCATACCTATATCTTTTCACAAATACTTTCCAAAGTCTATGAATTGGAAGTTCTTTAATCACCATATATACATATATATGTGTGAGAGAAAGAGAGAAATAAAGAAACAGAAGCTTCTAATTAACATAAATAGTGCCATTCACAAGCATGTATTGAATAATTCTTACATGTCAGTAACAGTGCCGAACACTTTCCAGGAAGTAGCTCCTTTAATACTCTTCAGAAACTTTGAAGTGAATATTTTTTTAAATTAACAAGTAGAGTTACTTCCACCTTTTAGAGGTACATTTTCATTCTGAAAAGGAAATTAGATGACATACATTAAAGACCAGTCATAATTCCTATAAGCTACCAGATGATCCAAATGTTAGTCTGCCATTCTTCTCCAATATTTTCATTTATAAAATGGATATCTTGAAAGTAGTTCTGATGGTTAAATGAAATTTTGAATCGTAATGCATAGGAAAAATTTTCTACCTTTTCGTTTATGACTACAAAATATGTTTAATTATCTTTTAGTTTAGATAAACGTGTTTGTATCTACTTATTTTTCTCATTGACATCCATTATAAAACCAGAGCAGTATTTTTATGCCTGTCATGGGTGTTTAGAGGGGAAGGAGGGTGGTAACACATTCTCTATAAGTTGAAAGCCTCTAGAAAAAGATACAAAAATGTTATTTGTTAGTTACCAGAATCATATTAGTTCAGCGTTGAGAAGTGGCATAACCAAAAATTTCAGAAGTTATTTTGGTCTGTGGCAAATTTCCTAAACCATGTAAAAGAAAATCCTTAAGTCAACAATGGGTTTAATACTTAAGCAATGACTGAACATAGAAATAAAAGTACTGACAACTAGATGATTCTAACAGTGTGTGCTTTTTCATGTGCTGCAGAGTTGCAAAGAGGGTGCAACAAATAGATTGGGCTTGGTGGTACACATCTGTTGTCTCAGCTACTCCAGAGGCTGAGGCAGAAGGATAGCTGAACCCAGGAGTCTGAGGCTGCGGTGAGCCATGACGGCACCGTTGTACTGTAGCCAGGGTGACAGAGGGAGACTTCATCTATAAAAAAAAAATACTAATAATGCAAGATGTATATGATCCATATAATACATGTTTATACACACATTGCACTTCCATATATCATCTTCAATGACAGTTAAACTTGTATTATTGTATTATTCCTGATAGCTTCTTTTGTTTACTAAAATTCCAGAAATAATATATTCATTATATAACATATTATTTGCTTTCATTTTGCATTATTGACCAGCTTTTACATTTGAGCAAGAAATATTTGGGAGCAAGTCTCAGATTGCCTTTCTGTGACTAATGTTGTAAACTACTTAATTTGTGAAATATTCTTTCTTTCAGAATGTTTCTTAATAATATATTATTTGCTTTTGATTTGATATTGATTGTCATTGTTTAAAATGCACCAGAAAAGATCCTCAATAAAATGAAATATTGGTCTGTTTATCCTGAATTATACATTTTTTTAGTGAGATATTTGTCTCTTACTAGCAGCAGTCATCATTTAGATATATTTTATTTTGATTTGTTTTGTTGTAAATTTCCCAGCCTTCGTTATGTATCCTACTGGTCAGTCTCCCATATCTCACCCAGACAAAGCTTAATCTGGGTGTGATATGGGAGATATCACATGATAACTGATATAGTTTGTATATTTGTCCCTGCCCAAATCTCATGGTGAACTCTAATCCCCAGGGTTGGAAGTGGGGCCTGGTGGGAGGTGACTGGATCGTGAGGACAGATTTCTCATGGATGGTTTAGCACTATCCACTTGGTGCTGTTCTCATGACAGTGGGTGAGTTCTCTTGAGATCTGATTATTTAAAAGTGTGTGGCCAATCTCTCTCTCAGAGTTAGACTCCAGGATTGGTAGGTAAACAGCAAGGAGTTGAAAGGGATTAAGTTTCTCTGATTCTATGAGAAAGGGGCTTCTGGGATGACAAAACAAAGTAATAAGCACTGTCCTCCAGCGTGCAATTTGTTCATTACTGATCTGCTGAGTATAGAAACAAGCTTTTAATCTTGTATCTTATTTGGTGATCTGGAAACTTTTGGGCAAATCAGGGGAAAAGTAATTGATGCAAGCCTATAGTGCAAATGCTTAATAGGAATCAAGATAGTGTAGACTGATACTCCTCAAAACGTGGTCCTCAGACCAGCAGTGGAGGTCATCGTTTGGAAACTTGTCAGAAATGAAAAACATCAAGCCCCACTCCAAACCTACTGAATCACTGAATCAAAATATTTGGAGTTAGGGCCCAGAAATCTTTGTTTTAACAAAATTTCCAGGTGAACTCTTTCTTTAGCTAGTAGCATCAGCCTTACCTAATGCTGAAAATCAAATTTTTTAGAAATGTCAATTTCCCAACCCCTCCCAAGACAGGACAAATCAGAAAGTCTGAGGTAAGACTAGCAAGCTGTATTTTAATAAGCCATCCAGGTAACTCAGGTAAAGTTTGAGAACCACTGGTGCAGACGAATATCTTACCTTCTTTAATGTATAGCAGAATCTCTATGGGAGCCAGTTAAAATTGCAAATATCTGCATCTTTTTCCCAGAGATTCTGAGTTATTACTTTTAGGACCATGGCCAGAGAATCTGCATTTTAATTAGCATTCAGGTGATTCTGATATAGGCTGTTCCTGAACCAACTTGAGACATGCAGATATATACTGTAGATATAGACTGCTTTATCAACCTTCAAGAACAGACTACATTTCTCTAGGAAGCTAAAAAGTTCGCTTACTTAGGTAATACTTAGTTTTTAGAAGTTTTCAGGTGTCTGAATTAGATTAATTATCTCACATTCTTCTCATTTTCTCAGATTCAATACTTGCAGCCCAGAAGAGATAACCCCCTGCTAGTGCATTAGTACTCTGGATGCTGTGAATAATGCTATAGATACAGTTTTTAACCTCATTCATGACATCAGGAATACAATAATAGCATTATGATTATACTAGTTTCAGTGCCTCTGGGAAAAAATACAATTTCTGCCTCATCAAGTTTTATTGATAAAACACAGATGTAGTTATATTATTCATATGACTTTCTAAATTTGTTTTTTGTCTTTTTCAACTTTTTTTAACCCAATCTTTATGTTCTTATAGGATAAGTAATCATTTGAGACACGTTTAAATGAACAAAGATTGAATTCGTAAAATTTATTTTCAGCGTGTGATGGAAAAATAGAAAATAACAACAACAATAAAAAATACTCCATGTTTCTTTCTGACAGTCACTTGAAGAAGACTCGTTTACCTTTTCCCACAGTGGTAGAAGTCAGGTCACTTCTACTTGACTTCTACCACTGTGGAAAAATACACTACCTGATAGTGTATTGTCCCATGCTGCCCATACAGGAAAAGTTTTAAAATTCAGTTCCTGCAAGAGAACTTCAATAGCATCCTTAGGAACTCTAATCATACTGATAGAACAGGAGTGCCTATCAATAATTAAAGAATTTTGAGCCACTAAAAATCAAATAAAAACAATACAGATTCAAGTTGATTTTTATACATGTTGAAAATATGACTCCAACGCAAATATAGTGTTCCTTTTCTTCATGGAGTAATTCCATACTAAGTTTTCTTGAAGAGGATTTACTTTTAAATACAAACATGAAAAATAAATCAGTGCTGATATACATGATATGAATTAACTGCATTTTCACTAACTATATGATTTTAAGTTTATGGATATATTTCTGTGCATTGGCCCTCAAATTTCTCTTTGATCATTGTTATTGAGAAAGAAAACAACAGGCCAGAAAAGCTAAACCTGAGTGGTTAGGCTGTATTAAATTAATTCATTTGTAAATAGTAATTGAGTGCCTATTTGTGACTGGTATCTTTCTTGTTCATGGCAATGCAACGTTGCATGATTTCTGTCCACAATGAGTTCATAGCTGGATTTGATTACTGTACTCTAAGATCTTTAACTCCTTTATTTTCCAATCCAATGTAATTATCTGGCAGTAACTTAAGTACACTTTGCATATCCATACAATCTTTATGAGGCCAAATTTTTTTGACAGCATCTAAGTTCACTTTCCAAGGAAATCATTAGTCATTGGCTCCTTGAAGCTGCTGGAGTCTTTAGAAATGATCTACTTAATATCCACCACTTCACATAAGTAATCATTTTACGGAATTCCAGGGAAATTCTCATTCACCCAAATAGCAGTCCATTTTCCAAAATAGGACAAATCAAGTATATTTATTTCTAATTCAATAGATTTTTCTACTTTATAGAACATTTTTTAAACAAAACCTTTATGGATACCTTTTCTCAAATCACATTGCATGAGTAACTATATATTTCTTATTTGTTAAGTATTTATTTAAAAATTACATTTTATTAGTTACTTATCCAATTTTTATGTTTGCAAAAAATAATGTCAATATCAACTAAATTCAAATATTTCAAAAGAAGCAAATGTCCACATATGTGAGGCTCTGGGCTTGTATTTTCTAAAATTTTTTATGCACTTACTTCTCTATTTTTTTAAATTATTATTTTGAGACAAAATCTCACTCTGTCACCCAGGCAGGAGTGTAGTGGTGCACTCTCAGCTCACTGCAACCTCTACCTCCCAGGTTCAAGCGATTCTCCTGTCTCAGCCTCCGGAGTAGCGGGGATTACAGGAGCGTACACCATGCCTAGCTAATATTTTGTATTTGTAGTAGAGACAGGGTTTTGTCATGTTGGCCAGGCTGATCTTGAACTCCTGGCCTCGAGTGATCTGCCCACCTCTGCCTTCCAAAGTGCTGAGATTACAGGCATGAGCAATCATACCTAGCCTACTACTTATCTATTTTTTACCTACATTACGGGGACCCAAATATTCTACTATTATTAATACTCTAAACACCATCTTGCCTTTTTATTTAGTAGGTCTTAATATTCAGTAGTTTAAATTCTCCTAATTTGCCTTATTCTTGGCCTTTGCATTTCTTTGTACATTGTAGAACTACTGATCCAAAAAATCTATTTAGATTTGATTGCGACTGATGGTAATTGCAATTTTGAGACTACTGGATTTTAGGAAAGACATGTTGCGTGTCTCAAATTATTGTTTATTTTATTGTGGTAAAACATATGTAACAAATTTTATCATTTTCCTTATTTTTAAGTGTACAGGTTAGTGGCATTAAGTGTTCTTACATTATTTTGCAACTATTACCACTATCCACATATTTATTTAGATTTTAAAAGATTTTTCTCAGTACTGTTTATTTATTGCTATTTAGAGGTCTTGCTTGCTTTTGTTAGATATATTCTGAGGTAGTTAGTATTTTGAGTGCTATAGTAAATTCTATTTTTTAATTTTATTTTCCAGTTGTTTGCTTTTGATTGACCTTGTATCCATCAACCTCGTTGAACTGACTTCTAATAATTAACTATTTGTTTTTTGAATGTTTTTATGTATATAATCATGTTCTTACCTAAAAGAATAAGTTTTATTATGTTAATTCAATTTTTTAAATTTCTTTAATTTTACCAACATTTAAGTAGATACACATCAAAAAAGAAAGGACAATACCAAGTGTTGACAAGAAAGTATAGAACTGTAATACTCATAAAATGGTAGTTAGAATTTAAATGGGGATATTGATATTAGAAAGCTGGAAACTGGTAATAAAGTTGGACACAAGTGTATATCCACATAACCAAGCAAGAAGTGTACTTCTAAAAAAAAATCTAAAAAAGAAGTGTACTTCTTGCATTATTTTCAACAAAAATGTGCATATACAATTCCTAAAATAAACATGTAAAAATTTTGTATATAAGAAAAAGGCACACATTAGCAAGATTCATGGAAGACCAAAACTGGCAATAAATAGATAGTAGGATAGATAAATCAATTAAGGTATATTTAAACAATCTAATGAGAATAATTATTGAACTTCAACTGTACACAAGAACAATAATATATTTCATAGCCTTTTTTTTTAGACTTTTTTTAGTTTTGCTCTTGTTGCCCAGGCTGAAGTGCTATGGCCCGATCTCGGCTCACTGCAACCTCTGCCTCTGAGGTTCAAGTGATTCTCCTGCCTCAGCCTCCCGAGTAGCTGGAATTAATAATGTTAGGCAAAATAAACCACACGGAGGAACATGCACAAAAATGTGTCGTTTCATTTATATTAACTTTTTTAAAAAACGTGCAGAAATAATCTATATGTTTTAGTTGCAATAGTCTCTTTGGAGACTAATGAGAGTAATGGATATTTGGGTGGAGAGTGGATTCTGCAGTTCTGACAATGTCCCCTTTTAAATTCAGTTTGTTGCATGGATGTATTTATCTTGCAAAATTATTTTGAGGGAAATACTTTCTGTTTGTGCCTCTTTCTGTGTACTTGATATATTTTAGTGATATATTAGGGGAATAGAGAGACAATGGTTACTGAATAATTTGATTTGTGTTTTCTTTATATCAGGAATAAATAAACCCAACTTCATAAAGTAAACTTCGCTGTAATAGTCTAGTAAGGACTAGAAGCATAGTCTAAATTTCAAGCACCAAGATTTTACAGCTTTTAGAAGAGTTTCCACAGGAAACAAGGCACAGGAGATGTCCGTTTTCCAAGTCACAGGATTCAAGGAGTTTGCTGCTAGACATTACATCAGTAAGGTAGATGAAAGTTTGTGGAATTTCATCTACCTTACTTGATAAGAGTCCTCAAAAGAAGTAAAAAGCTTACAACACACAAAAATTCAGCTTAACTCTTTTATAATGAGAAAAAATTTTCGTGTCAGCTTCTCTGCTGGCTGCTGAAACACTTTCCAGGAGACCTCTGAAATCTGGATTCCTGAAGGACAGCACAGGAGTGGATCGGTCCTGCTGTGATGAGCTTTACTTCCTTCTCATTCACTTTTTCATCCCTATGGAGTC
>PVKP010037181.1:0-21852 GCA_004027715.1 Plecturocebus donacophilus | reverse complement strand
ACTATGTAACAAACCTGCACATTCTGTACATGTATCCCCAAACTTTTTTTAAAAAAGATCAAAATATAAAAAAAGGGGTGCTTTCTCCAGTTGAATTTGTGCTGGACCCAGCAGGGGAGAAACTGCTGTGTCGGCAACAGTGGATGGAGTAGGGTAAGAGATGACCCACTCTTTGCATCCATTCCTGACTGCTGGTGCTACTCCCTTCAGAAATTGGTGTGGTCCCTGTGTATTGTTTATCCCAAGGGGTACTTTGGCAGGCTGCACTCCCCTCTCTATTAGAGGTGGCCCATGCTAAGGGTTAGATCTCCAGGAGTCCTATATAACTTCCTGGTGACCCACCAGTCTCCTGTGTTTGCCAAAATCCGAGTGCGTTGTGGGGTATGTTTGCAGGGAAACTGGTGGTGTGGTGACCCAAGGCAGAGATTCCTTGGGCAGGGCAATGGTGCACCACAGCTATAACTGGTATGGCACCCACTATCTCAGTTTGTGTCTGAGGGGCATGCAATCATGCCTGCATAAGATGACCTTTCAGTTCTCTGTTCCTAGGAAGCTCCCAAATTACCCCCAGCAGCATTGCCCAGGGCCATAAAGGCAGTGGGTCTTTCCAATGGTTTGGCAGTCAGCAGATTGTTACAGGGGTGAGGGAAGCAGAGAAGCACTCATACTTACCCTTTCTGCAGGGATCAGAGTTCCTTGGGGGTCAATCTCTGTCTCATACTTGCTGCTTTGTTTCTGCACTCAGGCTTCTTCCTCTGGGATTTTTGACAGGTCCTGGCTCTCTTCCCAGTTTTCTGTTTGAAACATGCATTTACCAGTAACTTTGATCTTTCTGAGAAGAATTGGCAACCAATGTCCCTAGGCATTCATTTTGGGGAAAAAAAGACCAGTCCTTTTGAATTATATCTATTGGGGGATCCCTGAGTTTCCTGTATTTGTATGCCTAAATCTCTTTTTAGATTTGGGATGTTTTCAGCTATTATTTTATTAAATTGGTTTTCTATCCCTTTTATTTTATTTCTATTTTCTGGGACACTAAAAATCCAAATATTTGGTTTCTGTATGGTGTCCCATATTTCACATGGGCTTCGCTCATTCTTTTTATTCTTTTTTTCTTTATTTTTGTCTGACTCGTTTATTTCAAAAGCGCAGTCCTCGAGTTCTGAAATTCTTTATTTTGCTTGATCTACCCTATTGTTTATGCTTTCAAATGTATTTTGTATTTAATTCAATGAATTCTTCACTTCTGGAATTTATTTTCTTCATTTTAAAATGATATCTGTTTGTTTGGTAAATGTCTCATTTATATCCTAAGTTGTTTTTCTGATTTTTTGTATAGTTCTTCAGAGTTCTCTTGTGTCTTAGTGAGCTTCTTAAACATCTACATTTTCAATTATTTATTCAGCATTTTGTTAATTTCTTTCTAATTGGATTCATTGCCGGCAGATTATTGTCTTTTTTTGGAAGTGTTATTCTCCCTTGCTTTTTCATGTTTCTTGTGCTCATTCACTGAAGTCTGTGCATCTGGCGTCACAGCTTCTTCTTCCAATTTTTGAATTTGCTTTTGTAGGAAAGAACTTTTCCTGAAGATATATTTATGATATTGATTGGGTAATGCTTTGCTTCTGTGTATGTGCAGTATTGCGTCTCTATAAGCAGTCTCAGTGGTGCCTGTGATATTCTCGGTGGCATAGGGTGCAGCTGTTAGTGCAGGCTGTAACATTTTCCTGGTCACAGGTATACCAGGTTGGCCAGTGCTCAGGCTTTATTGGTGAAGACATCAGACTGAGCACGACTGTCAGTGGGCCTCTTGGTGGCATAAGCTGGCATTGGTATTAGTTGGTTCAGGTGGGCTGATTCCTGGGACTCCAGGTGGCTTGCTCAGGTGTTGACAGTAGCAGGAGTGGGCTGAGTGGGTGGCCATATCCTCAGGCTCTGGGCAGTAGGCATGGCATGATGATGGCAGTAACAGTGGCAGGTCAATCCTCTGCCTTGCAGTTGGTCCTCACTATTGTTGGCAGTGACTGCAATGGGCTGGGTGGGCTAGTACCCAGACATGCATGTGGCATGTTTGAGGGGATGCCTGCTGTGGTGGCAGCATCAGGTTGGGTCAGCTCATTCCTGGGACCCTGGGAAGAGTGCTGTGGTGTTAATGGTAGTTCATGGGGCAGGGTGATTCCCAGGCTACCTAATGGCATGTTCAGCACTAGGGAGTGGAATCAGGCTGAGTAGGCCTGTCCACTGGTGCCTTTATGGTACCTGAAGGTGCTGGCTGTGGTAGGCTGTAGTGGGGTGATCTCCAGGCCTCTCTCAGGAAGCTTGGGTGGGGGCAGAAGTAGCTGTGCTGCAGCCCAGCTGCCATGGGGAGCAGGATTACTTTCATTGGCAAGAGTCTAGTCAGGCAGTTGGGGAACGTGTGCAATTCAGTCCCAGCTGGCAGTTGTAGGTGAGGTAGTCTGTCCTCAGAATACTTGTAAATGCATGGCAGCCATGCTTCTGGGGCAGTGAGGTCAGGTCTAATGGCTCATGCTTTGTTCCTGGTGCGAGCAGGCAGCCTTGGCAGCAGCTGCAGGCAGGGGACATCAATGGGGATGTGGAGATGCAGGGGCTGTTGGGCCCCAGGGAAGGATGCAGTCTGGTCGGAGCTGGATTCTGAAAATAGCACCTTGCTGTAGCTGCTTAGGACTCTGGGTGTGTGTGAGACCCAGTATGAGCTTCCTCTCTGGAGAAATGCTGTTGCCCAGACCCCAGGAAATTCCCCCTGTTAGTTTCATGGCCTGCAAGAGTTGAGGGGCTCTCCTGTGGCTAGGATTAAAGGTGTCCATTTTGGGAATGTGGACTTCTGGGCGTCTGTCACTTACCCATTCTTTGCATTGGGGAGCTTCTCTAGGCTACTGATTTCAGCTGAGCAGACCGCCTTGCCTCCCTCTCCTTCTTTGCCTTAGGCGTTTCCTGTCACGTATCTGTTGAATTCCAGTGTTGACTCTTGGATGATGTATTTGAACTATGATTATCTACTTGCTTTTTTGATTCTTCTTTTTAAAGCATGTGAGTACCAGATGCCTCTAGTAAGCCATTTTAAAGCCCTTCCCTTTGTTTTTTTGTTTTTACTGTGGTCAAATATATATAACAAAATTTGCTCTCTTAAGCATTTTAAGTGTATAATTCTATGGCATTAAGTACATTAACATTGTTGTGCAACCATCACCACTATTCATCACCACATATTTTTTCATCTTCCCAAAACAAAATTCCCATCCTCTCTTCTACTTGGCCACTGATGACCTCTATTCTACTTTCTGTCTCAATGGATTTGCCCATTCTAGATACCAAATATGAATAGAATTACAGTTTCTGTTTGTTTCTGGCTTATTTAGTATAAGGTTTTCAAGTTTCATCCATATTGTAGCATGTATCAAAATTTTTATGGCTGAATTATTTTTCATTATGTATATATACAAAATTTTTCATACCCTTTCATCTGTTAATGGGCGTATGTGTTGTTTCCACCCTTTGGCTATTGTAAGTAATGCTGCCATGAAACATTGACATACAAGTATCTGTTTGAGTCCCTGTTTTCAATTCTTTTGGATGTATGTATAGGACTAGAATTTCTGTGTCATATGGCAATTCTATGCTTAACTTTTTGAGGAACCTCCACAATGTTTTACACAGTGGCTATATCATTTTACATTCCTAACAGCAATGTATGAGTGTTCTACTATTTTTACATCCTCACCAACACTCTTTTTTGAAAAATTATGACCACAGTGGCTACGATTTTTATGTAGTGATTTAATGATTAGTGATGTTAAACATCTTTTTGTTTACTTATTATTGACTGTTTATATATCTTTTTAAGAGAAATTCTGTTAGAGTCTTTTGCCCATTTTTTAATCAGGCTATTTTTGTTTGCTTTTGTTGTAAGAGTTCATTATATAATCTAGATATTAATCTCTTATTAGATATAATCAGCAAATTTTTGTCAAACTCTGTGGGTTATCTTTTTATTCTCTTGATAATGTTTTTTATGCACAAATTTTTTAATTTTGATGAAGTTTAATTTATCTATTTTTTTCTGTTGCCTGTCATATCCAAGAAATCATTGCAAAATCCAATGCCATGAAGTTTTTTTCATATATTCTTCTGTAGATTTTATTGTCTTTGTTTTTAAGTTTAGAACTTACATCTATTTTCAGTTATTTTTCATATGTAATATAAGGTAAGGATTCAGCTTCATTTTTCTGCATGTGAATAATGCAGAAAATTATTGCAGCAGTTTTTCCAGTTCTGTTTTTTTAAATGACACTATTTTCCTCATTGAATAGTATTGATGCCTTTGTCAAAAATTAACTAAGAGTTGGTTAAGATGGCCTACTTAAAGGAGTTAGTGTGTGCCACTCTCATGGAGAAAAATGGAAGGGGTGAGTGAATTCAACACCTTCAAATGAAACATTTAGGCACGTGCATTAGGACTCAAGGAAACAACTCGAACCAAGGAGAATGGAGAAAAGCAAGGCAGGATGACCACCCATCCAGGAGTGACATGGAGCCAGGGGACCCTACCCCACCCAGGGATGTGGTGAGTGAGTGAGCAACCCCAGGGACCCATGCTTCTCCCATGGATCTTTGCAACCCTCAGGTCAGAAGATTCCCTCATGAACCCAGTCCACCAGGGCTTTTCTGTCTGAGACACAGAGCTATGTGGAGTCTCAGCAGAGCAGCCACGCAGGCACATATGGAGTCCCAGGAGCCTTAGGTACCTGGGTTTCCTGACAAAAGTGGCTGCAACTCAGGCAAAACAGGAGATTCAGCCTCACATATGCCTTTTGGAAAAGGACTGAATCCGGGAGGCTGAGCAGTGACAAGTTACAGGCCTTCCTTCTATGGTCCATCACAGGATAAGAACCACTGGCTTGGGAATCCAGTCAGCCACTGATAACAACATTACACCTCCCTGAGATAGAGTTCCCAAAAGGAGGGGCAGACCACCATCTTTGCTATTTCACAGCCTTAGCCATTGTTGCTTTGGGCTCTAGAGAGTCTGAGATGATCAGGGACTGGAGCAATCTCCCAGCACAGCCCAGCAGCTCTACGGAGGAGTGGTCAGACTACTTACTCACGTGGATCCCCAATCCCATTTCTCTTCACTGGGTGGAATCTCATGAGTGGGGTCTTCAGTCATTTCTTCCAGTGTTTTCTGGCCAGCAGCAGTTTCAAACTTCCCTGAGATGAACCTCCCAGTGGGAGGCATAGGATACCATCTTTGCTGTTTGGCAGCCTCAGCCATTCTCGCCATCAGGCTTTGAAGAGTCTGAGATTACTGGGGACTGAAGTGGACCCCTAGCACAGCACAGCTACTCTCCAAAGACCGACCAGATTGCTTTTTCCATAGGTCTCAGATACCATTCCCCTCACAGGGAGAACTTCCCAAAGGGGATCTCCGGTTACCCCTGACAGTATTTTCCAGCTGACAGCAGTTCCAAACCTCCCTGGGATGGAGCTCTCATAGGAAAGGGTGGACAGCCAACTTTGCTATTTAGTAGCCTTAGATGTTCATGTCTTTCAGCTTTGGAGAGTCCAAGGAGACTAAGGGCTAGAGTGGACCCCAGCAAGCACAGCTGCTCTATGAAAAAAGTGGCTAGACTTCTTTTTTATTTGGGTCCCTGTTCCCCTTCCTCCTCGTTGGGTGATATCTCTGGACTGGGGTCTCCAGCTACCTTCTGCAAGTGTGTCCTGGCTGGCAATGGATTTATATCTCCTTGGGATGGAGCTCCCAGAGGGAGGGGCAGGCCATCATCTTTGCAGTTTCACAGCTTTCACTGTTGATACCTTCAAGTACTAGAAAATCAGCAGTGACTAGGGACTGGAGTGGATCCCCAGTATGCTGCAGTGCACCTATGGAAAAGTGACCAGACTGTTATTTGGGACTCCAATCCTGTATCTCCTCACTGAATGGGTCCTCCAAGCCTGTGTCTCCAGCCTCCCTATGCTGGGGCTATCAAGCCAGTAGGAGCTCTGCAACTCCCAGGGACAGACCTCGAAGTGGGAAGGACTCGTTGCTATCTTTGCTGTCTCTCAGCACTCATCCTTGCTGCCTCCAGGCTTTGGAGAGTCTGTGGAGACCAGGGGCTAGTGTGAACCTCCAGCACAGAGCAACCATCTAATGGAAAAGTGGCTAGACTATTCTCCATGCAGGTCCCAGACCTCACTTCTCTTCACTGGGCAGGGCTTCCTGACCTGGGACTCCAGAACAAACCCCCTACCCCCACTGATCACCTCAGTTAGAGACAACGTAGCATTTCTCTGAAAAGGAAATCCCAGAATCAACTCACAACCCCTTCACCACTATGGATTCAGTGATACTGACCTAACAGCCCTCAGGCTAGGGAAAGAACAAAGGCCTAGTTACTACACTGGCATCTCCAGCATACTGTAGCCATGATACAAAGATGAGTCCACCTCTTCCCTCAGAACCCACACCCTCTACTGTTGAGATTCACTCAGGGTAGCTGGCAAAATATTAGGGAAATGTTAGGGAAAGTTTAGAGTATAATCTCAAACCTTTTGGAAGGCTGAAAGGTTTCATTGGGACAGGCCGAAGGCAGCTGGTTATTACATTAGCACAGGGAAAAAGATAGGGACAATAAAGGTTTACCCAGTTAAGTCTGTTTACCCCACATTCCTTTGTCTCTAATTTGTTTGCTCATGTAAACTTTGTGCTGGATGGTCCTCTCAGGGGGAGGTCAAAGGGGAATTACCTATTAATGGTATTTACTCTGGGCCCCAGAACCTAAAGCTTTTATCATTCACAAAACCATTCTTTTAACCATGTTAATTATCCACAGGTGTGTTGACCTAGAACCTTTGTTATTAAATCTATCCTGAATAAATGTGAACAGTTACAGGGAGTTATGGTAGGTTAGCTACAATCACCCTCTGAAAGCAACTGACGACCATCCCTAGCCCACTCAGATTAGTATGTGTGAGTGTATTCATTCATCTGTCATTGAGTCAGAGTCTGCAGGACAGACCTCTGCAGGCAGTGATCAATGTCTCAGGTGGAGACCCTGCTGTGATTGAGGTCCCACTCTACTCTTCCAGGCAGGGCCCCAGCTCATGACCACAGAATAGTCACCATCCCCTGACATGCATGGCTGAGTGTATTTGTTCATTCTTACACTGCTATAAAGAAATACCTGAGACTGGGTAATTTATAATGGAAAGAGGTTTAATTGGCTTATGGTTCTACAGGCTATAGAAGGGAAGCCTAGCAGGAAGGAAGCATAGCAGCTTCTGCTTCTGGGGAGTCTTCAGGAAACTTACAATCATGGCAGAAGGTGAAGGGGAAGCAGGCACATCTTACATGGGTGAAGCAGGAGGAAGAGAGAGAGAGGAGGTGCTATATACTTTTAAGCAAGCACATCTCATGATAACTCACTCAGTCACTATTATGAGAACAGCACCAAGGGGATGGTGCTAACCTGTCATGAGACCTCTTCCCACATCATCCAGTCACCTCCCACCAGGCCCCAACTCCAATACTGGGACTAACAGTTTGACATGAGATTTGGTGAGGACACAGATCCAACCCATATTACTGAGCATACCAACTGGTAGTGGCCAGGAGTCTCCCTGGGGATAGGCTCCCAGAGGCATCTGACAGCCAACCTGCCACTGCCACAGAAGCAGTTCTATGCCTTCTGTCTTTGGTCTTGGAAGAAACCAAAGAACCTGAGTACTACACCCAAACTTACAGTATTCCACAGTCACCATACAGAGAAGAGACCAGTCTCTCCTCTGAGCGAGCTATTGACCCCCTGTTCCCCAAGTGGAGCCCCAAGCTCATGCAAGCAGATCTCATGGTAACTCACTCAGTCACTATTATGAGAACAGCACCAAGGGGATGGTGCTAACCTGTCATGAGAACTCCTCCCACATGATCCAGTCACCTCTACACTGCAAACAGTGCAGCCACCCCACCCCACTGGCTGAACATTTACAGTAACAGCAGCTTTGTGTTTCTTGGATATGGAGCCCTCAGGGCAGCTGAAAGCCTCTCTGACAATGCCTCTGCAGTAGAACTGCCTTTGCTTCCCTTGAACTAACAAAGGAGCAAAGACACTATGTTCTTATCTACATCTCCAAAAAGCTGCAGTCGACCCAAGGAGAGGAGGCCAGTCCATCTCACATGGGTCTCACTCACCCCCCGTACTCATCACAAGACAGGGAACTCCTAGCATGAGCTCGCAGAAAAGACACTCCATCCTGGGCTGTTTGTACTGAGTAATTGCTGACCTGCATCTCTCTGGGATGGAGTTCCCAGGAGAAAAGCAAAAGACCCTTGGCCACAACTAATACTAAGGTTTTTTTCCTCTGCTGCCCCTAAGTCATGGAGGGAACATAAACCCTGAGATCACCCCAGAGCTGCAGTGGGAAGCCAGGGAGGGGCAAGCCTCTTTCAGTTTCTTTCAGCAATGTTTTGCAGTTTTCAGTGTACAAGTCTTTTCTCATTGGTTAAATTTATTCCTAAGTACTTTACCCTTTTTGATAGTATTGTAAATTGAATTGTTTTCTTAGTTCCCTTTTTAGATATTTAATTCGCAGTATATAGGAATGTAACTGATATTTTTGTCTTTATTTTGTATTCAGCAACTTTGTTGAATTTATTACCTCTCTCTGTGCGTGTGTGTGTGTGTGTATGGGTGTGTGTGTGTATAATACATGGAGTTTGCTACATATAAGGTCATGCCATATGTGAACAGAGGTAATTTTCCTTTTTTTCATTTGATTTCTTTTTATTTCTTGCCTAATTCCTCTGATTAGAACTTCTAACACTATGTTGAATAAAAATGGCAAAGGTAGCCATCTTTCCCTTGTTCTTTATAATAAGAGATACTGTGATTTTTTAAATGCATTATGTTATATGTTTTAGAAGCTTTGTTATTTTTCCTCACAAGTAATTTAATAGTTTAACTCAAAGGTTCTAAGATACTTTCATGTTGTTCGATGAATCATTCCATGATTGCTGAATAAGGAATTTGCAAGTGAATCTCAGAAATCTGTGTTTTAATAAGTGCTTCAGGTGATTCTGTTGCATAGTCAAGTTTGAGAACCATTGTAAAAGGGGCAAAAGCTGCCATTGCTAATTGCTTTTTTTTATCTGAGATGGGGCAGGATTCCCCTGGTCCAGTTGTTGTGGATGTAATTTATTAAATGTAATAAATGTAAAATAAGGCCATGAGTATGCTAGGTCCAATCTCTGCCTTTTGTTATGTTCACTCCTGTTTAAAATTTCATTCAGGGCTCTCTGTGGAAGAATTGAACTTACCTTTGCCATCCTGGGCTGAGGTTTCATTTTCTCTGATTATCATCCAGGCCAGTACATTTGCGTTTTGCTTTCCAGAAGTTCTGTAAAGATTGGTGATGGTACCCTTTCTTAGTTTTTTTTTTTTTTGTTTTTGTTTTTTTGTCTTGATATAGTTTTATTCTTCTAAAAGGTCTTTTCATTTGTCTCAGTCAGACTTTGATGGAGAGCAGGGGAGATATTGTTTACATCTGTTAAAAATGGCTTTTAAGTTAAATTCTAACCAAGGGAATAAAATTGCCTTCTGACTCTTTTTGATTTATTTTGCAGAATTTCATATATCCAGAGCCCTGGATAATTATTAAGCATTAGAAGTATAGAACAAACAATGGCAGCATTGGGTTGACCTTTGCAAATTACCTAGTTTTATATAGCTGTTTTATATAACTGAAGACTGAGAGAAGGGAGGAGTAGCTTGCTGTAGTTCAGACAGCAACTTATTTCAAAGCTGGTGCTAAAACCTAGAGTGAAATGGTGATTCTCCATTTCTAAAGAAGTGCAGAAGAAACAGAAGCAGAAAGACAACAGTTTGTCCTGGACATATTTAACTTAAAGATGACTCCATTTTTGAACTCTATTTATTGGAATAGAGTATCTTCTAAATTTAAACTGATCCAAGCTTCACAAAATTGGGCAGTTAGAAGTCACAGAGGGAATTAGCAGCTGTTGTTATAAGAAAAAGCAAAGGGATTGTTGCCGGACTTTATAAATCTTGGCATATTTGAGAAAAATGTCCCAATATGTTACATGTGCTCTTTCATGTGTGTAAACCTTTGGTTATAGTGCTTTGTCAATATAAATATGTTTTATATTATAAATCAGCCTGAGTGCTGGATTTCATGTTTATTATCCCTTAGAACCCCAGTTTCTTCTGCTCTTCTTCTCAGGCTTTCTTTGCTTTATTTCTCCCACTTTTTTGTTCTTTTTTTAATGTGCAAGCAGTGAAGCGGGTGGGGAACAAGGTCAGAGCTTTCAAGAACTTTATTCTAGTTCTTCTCCCAAAACCTGATCTCCCTTCTAGATTGACAACAATTACCTTTTGGTTTCCACCTTGGCCAGAGTTTTAAGAGCAAACCATATCAACTGTTCTTCAGTAGAATAGAAAAGCAAATGGTATTAAAAAATGGGAAACCAGGAAAAAGCAGTTTGAAGCCCAAAGTGAGGAAGTAACACAATAATTCTCAAAACTGGATAGATAGGGACTCTTCATATAGAAATAATCAGTAAGCAGAAGTACATGTCCCGAAAAAGTAGTGTACAAGCACAAAGACATCACTAGTTAAACTGATTTATTCATTCAGGTTTTAGCACAATCATCTCTGAGAAACTGAGAGATTTCAATGAGATTTCAGTAAGAACCATGTTTGCTCTGTAAATCGATCCATCTCAGAGTTGCTTGCTCTGGGTCATAGTCATATCCCATATAGAGTGAGTCACCAGGCATGCTAAAGCAGAAACAGATCTATGAGAAAAGGGAAGAAATCTGGGATTTAAGGGGCATAGAAAGATCCTGAAATATTTTTTATATTGGTCTTTCCTGGCATAAGAAACGCCAATTGTTAATCATTCCTTTGGTCTAGGCAGTATTTTTAAAACTTATTTTTAACCAGATAAATGATTTGATTTGTCAAATGAAATCTTGTATGGAAATCTAATGTAGAAAACAGTTGAAAACAGAGCTTCTCTGGCTGAAGCATCTCCACAAATCACAATTTGGAAAACATTCAGCTAAGATATTCAAGACTCTTTTGAAATGCATATTACCTGGGAAGTGGAACATACTAAGAACACTTTTGGGAAAATTAAATAAGCCACATCTTAGAATACTGTATTAGCTTCTGGGAACTGTACTTTAAGCAGGACATAGAAAACCTAAGACTCATCCAGAGTGGGATTTCCAGGTTTCAATGTTTCATAGAGCAAATGAAATTTGAAATCAGAGGACTTTGTTTTTCCTCTGCTGTTTAGTACCTGTATGACCTTAGACAATTAGTCTCTCTGAGACACAGGTTTTTTATCTGTAGAGTGGGGGAAATAATATCAATATCTAACAGGATTTTGAGGATTGAAAATAAATAAGAATTAACTTTATCAAATGTAAAGTACTGTACAATTTTTAATTTACTGATGAGTCTGGAAAACATGTGAGATGAGCCAAAAAGTGAAGGAACCAGATATATTTTAAGAAATAAAGATTTCTGGACACATGTGATAATTACCTTTGAAAAAGGCTGATATGTGGAAAAATTAAGTGTGCTTTGTTTGTTCCTAATGGCACTGTGACCAATGTGTGGATGTGTCATGAGACAGCACATAAGAAAGGATTTTCTAATTTCAAGTAAAAGGGAGCACCATGAGTTATAGTAAACCTTGTCATTGTAATTTTAGAGAGTTTGCTGGGAGTCTACCTATCTGGGTTGCAGAATAACACATTTCTGCATTGAAAAAGATGTAGCACTAAGTGACTTCAAAAGCCTGAGATCTTATGAATCCTCTTTTCCTTCTCCTTTTATTCTATAAGTATATCTCACAATTTTTTGACTGCTCAGTATCTATCACTTTTTCTTCTCATAACAGCAGAGCAGCCCCAGGAGAGAATTTGTCAACCAGTTAAAATCAATCATAGCATCACATTCTTATGGCCTCAGTGATTAATTGGTTTGGTGATATATGACCCAAGCCAGGCCAAAATAGCTAGTCTCAATTTTGGACTTTTCTAGAGCTACTGGGCATAAAAGTGTGCTGTTTCTGGTAGGGAGGCTGATGACAGGGAGGAACTTGCAGCTGCTTGTAGCCATCTTGCCAATCCAAGGGGAGATCTGCCCGAGAATAGATAGAATGAGAAGATAAGCAATGATCAGAGATATAGACTGAGATCAAGCCCTCATGACATAATTTGAACCTATAGTTCTAATCATTCCTAAAATAAAATTTTAGACTTTACCTTTTACGTGAACCAAAAAAGTTTCATTTTGAGCAAGTTTTTTGTCACTTGCAACTTAAGGAGTCTCAATGGCCACATTATCACTCACCTCCAACTTTGTGTCTGACACAGTCTTCTCTCTGCAAAGCAATAGGAGAAAAGAAGACTGTGGTCACATGTGTAGAGACGGTCCTAGGGTTGGAGAAGATGTGAAGGGCAGATAATTCTTGTCCCCTACATAACAGGAAGATGAAAAGTCCCCAAGCCTATTCTCATATATTCTGTTTAGGGGAGACAATACATTTTTTGAGTTGCCCACTTTCTGCTTGCAGAGATTTTGGTGGGACAGGGAGCCCTGCTCAAGTTGTTAATTAGCAAATTTAAGAAAGGCTGAAGTTGCAAAACTTGTACTAGTTCTTTGTGTTGCTCAGTGTATAAAGAAAGTAATTCTGTTTATGTAAATGCCCTGATGGATCTTTTTTGTTGTTCCTCATGAAAAGAGTGAGATTCTCAGGATAAAATCTGGAATGATAGATTTGACAGAAAAGGGCAAAACTATCCTTTCACATACGACCACTTTGTGCCAGAGGTACTTTGTGGAAGAAAGAAGACAGTCTGTGTAT
This sequence comes from Plecturocebus donacophilus, assembly GCA_004027715.1. Classification (NCBI taxonomy): domain Eukaryota; kingdom Metazoa; phylum Chordata; class Mammalia; order Primates; family Pitheciidae; genus Plecturocebus; species Plecturocebus donacophilus. The sequence continues at coordinate 8,939 of PVKP010037181.1, read as the reverse complement.
CCCAGTAGTGTTACACTGTGCTCGGAGACCAATTGCATCCCCAGCCCTAAGGCATAGGGGTATGAGATGCTAGGAGAAGGAATAATAATAGTTGAGTAGAATAATGCAAATCTGCATGCAAATCTTCACCCTAGGATACCCTGGAAATATTGAAGCGTGTTTATTAGTATTTAAGGCACAAGGTGACACCAGAAGGCTGAAAAGGTTTGATACAGACATCCATGTAGCACTTATTTTTGTCCATCTTGTTCCAAGCCCTTTCATGACTCTGGCCTGTCTATGTAACTCTATCCCAGGTATTTAAAAACAATGAAATGGCTCCTAGTGATAACCCCTCTTGCTTTTTCACCTTAAACTTACTCTTAACTTATCTGGTTTTCCGCTCCCTTGGTAGCTGAATGTCTTGTTCCTGATATTTACTTCTTTTGGATAAGCTATTTCATTGTTACCTTAGCTCCATTTTTTAGAAAAGGTATGTTCTATTCACTTCTGGTTTCATAACTGTATAGGAAGAAGTATATATTATTTTTCTGTCCGGGCCTTGTGATAACACCAGATGAGGCTTACTCCTCTACCTCAGTGTTCCTTTTAAGAAACGAAGACTGGAAAACATTTTTTTTTCCAGACAGTTCATTTGTTCTATATGTTCCAAGAAAATAATATTTCTTTGTGAGACCTTAAGCCTTAGGGTAGGACCTGTGCCTTAATTTCTGTTTTTGTACAGTTGGTAAACTGACTATGATTTTCCCAGACTTGAGAAATATGTTAGATGATAACAAGGCTATATATGGTAACTAGTGGTGAATGCACAGCAGATGTCTAAGATACATAATTGTTGTTGATGAATGATTGCAGGTACTGTGGTGAAGGTTATAGATTTAAATTGTTAATTATGTGAAATGTATTTCACAAAATACTGTTTTCTGCCATCATGTACCTTCATTATACGCAGTGAAGAAACACAATGTTTTAGACATGAATGCTCAATAGCATTCTTTTGTTGTCTAGATCCCTTTATAACCCTGTTTTGTTCCCTAGGAGGCTGACTTTATTGGCTACATCAGTAGACTTCCTTTCCTTCAGGCTTTTGATTGGTTTAGTCAGTGGTAGGTGCTGACAAGAAGTTGGGAGAAAAGAGAGATTGAGGCATTTATGCTAGACTCCCTTCCTGATGTGGTTTGGAATTGCCTTTGTTCCTCCACTGAAGGCCTCAGCTCCTCTTTGGTAGCTCTCCTCTAATGTTCTCTACAGGTTCTGGTTATCCCTCTCTCCCTTGTCCCTTCAGGTAAGGGAGGTGGTAAAGGCTTCTATTCTCCATGTTTCACTATCCCTTATTGATTTTCCTTACTTTTCCCTAAAGCAATATAAAGAGTGCCTTTTTAATATTAAATTTTCTTTTTGAATGTGCCATCTGTTTCCTGGGGTGGGACTCTGACAAATTCATTATGAAAAAAAAGTACCCCATTATTGGAATGTGTTTGAATATTTGGAAAAATAATCCCTAGAAGAGGTATTAGTATGTTGTTTCTTCAGGAACACTTTGTTAAGTAGATGAGACTTTAACACTGGTCTTCAACTATCCATTTACTTTATTTATTTATTTTGGTTTAAACACACATACACACACATATATATATATATATCAATTTATATATACTTTATTAGGTGGGATAAGTACAGGTTTCTTACATGCATATATTGTATAAAGTGATGGCTTTTACTGTACCCATCACCTGAATAGTGATCATAACATTTAACTCTGGGCTGTCCTAAACTCTCACTGTCTGTGGACTCCTAAGAACTGTGGAGTCTGCTTGGGTGGTATATACAACGGAGAGTCACTGCTGTAGAGTTTAGGTGAGTTAATGGCCAGCCAACTCAGTGGTTTGCTCACCTTGAGTCTAACAAAGCCATGACTAATGTTTTCATCTTTGTGGGGACCAGTTAGGTAATTTGTCTTCAACAGTCACACAGATAGTACTTGCAACCTTGGTCATGAATGAATATTCTTGAGGGCCAGTCAGGGCAACATGACTGGCCCAGATCAAGCAGTAAAATGCCTCAGTCTACCAATCTCGGGTCAGTAGTATCCTTTTTGACTAGGAAAAACAGTGATTTTTTTTTACAAAAGAACAAAGGGGCAACTCAAATAACATAACCGGATTTGAGGAATTATTTCCAAAGAATATTTATTATTCTCTTTTGGGAGGTTCAACTTGATGCCACTTTATGTTTCTATCTTGCCTATCAAGATACATATTGCTGAATTTAAAACTTGATAACAGTAATAATCTCATCTTTAGTTTCTGTCACAATGACAACTCTCTCATTAATGATATCTAATTCTCTTTGATCTTTATTGAACTATTTTGTGGATATTTATATTTTACTGAAGGTACTTTAAATTCTTTTGATCATAGGAAGTGTTTACAGTGAATGAGAATGGATAAACAATTATGTGTTTCCTAAAGGATGCTTATTTCTACCATTACTCAAAATTTTCAGGTTTTTAAGGACCTTGTCAATTGTGGTTTCTCTCATAGTAAGACTCTTGTAAGTACTTTTGGGGGGCTTTTACTGGGTGGCCCCAAGAACATGGAGAAATAAGGGAGACAAATTGACCTCTGAAATCAACATGTAGGTCAAGTAGATCTATAAATTCACATGAAATGAGATGGTTCTAAGACCATAATTACTGTTGTACTGTATTAATATATGTAAAGACCACATCAATAAGAAAAAGGGTGCAACCAATTCAATATGCAAAAAAAAAAGAGATTAAAGAAGACACATGTTAGCTGTATTTACCCAATCATGTTCAAGGTAAGAGAGAGCTGAGCCAACGCATTTCTAATACTTTGTCCTATTATGGAGAGCATCCCAATGTGTTGGATACATTGGGCTACTCTGACACCTTAGGCATCAGCGTTTGATTGATTTTATTTCCTTTGTTATAATTGCAAGCTCATTAGGTAAATCTTCTGTATTTGGCCATTCTCACATTGCTATAAAGAAATATCTGAGACTGGGTAATATAAATTATTATAAAAAATTTAGTTGGCTCACAGTTCTGTAGACTTTATAGGAAGCATAGTGGCATCTGCTTCTGGGGAGGCCTCAGGAAGCTTTCAATAATGGCAGAAGGTAAAAGGGGAGTAGGCACATCATATGGCGAAAGCAGGAGCAAGAGAGAGAAGAGGTGGAGGTGCCACACACATTTAAGTAACCCTATCTTGAGAGAACTCGCTATCTCCAGGACAGTACCAAGGGGATAGTACTCAACCATTCATGAGAAATTACCCTCATGATCCAATCACTCCCACCGGGCCCCACCTCCAATACTGGGGTTTGCAATTCCATATGAGATTTGGGCGGGGACCCATATTCAAAGTATATCACCTTCTGTGTATGATGTGGCTTTCCATGCGCCATGAATACAGGGGAAACAATACACTGTTCATTTAAACTGTGAATAATTTGGTGCCTGAGTTAATTCTCAGTTTAATTTTTTAAATTTTTTTTATTTGGTCCCCCACATGGTATATTGTGCTAGTGGTGAAGTCTGGGCTCTTACTGTATCCATCACCTGAATAGTGTGCATTACATTTAGCTCTGGGCTTTCCTAAACTCTCACTGTCTGTGGGCTCCTAAGAACTGTGGAATCTGCTTGGGTGGTGTATACAGAGCTTAGGTGAGTTAATGGCTAGCCAACTCAGTGGTTTACTTACCTGGGGTCTAATGAAGCCTTGGCTATAGTTTTATCTTTGTAGGGACCAGTTAGATAATTTGTCTTCAAAAGTCTCATGGATGACTTCTATCAAAAAGCCCCTTAAATACTGTCCTCTCCACAAGTAAGCTATTTGTTTTGAGTAATCTTTTGAATATCTAGAATGTTAATGAAGAACTATATTTCTTGTATTCTTCTACAAGAATACAAGATATTCTTGTAAAATGAATGTATCTAAATATATCTCTATATAAAAAATATCCCACAGATAGTACTTGCGACCTTGCTGGCAGAGAATTCTCTCATCATATTGTTTTGATTATTCCAGTCCATGTGAGGATTATATTTTGCTTTTTCAGTAAATGAACTGGCATTTTGGTGTCTGCCTTAGCCTAGGGAGCTTAATTAGTGTGCATGCATTGCTGAGAGGTGAATTTGCTCTTGGTGAGCTAACAATATCTATTTTCACAGGTTGTGAGTCAGCGTGTCAAACCCAGGACTATGGTAAAATCACTAAAGTAATAAGCACCTTCCCGTGAGACCTCTTAGGAGATTTTGTGTAGGCTTTCCCCACTAATGGCATGCTATGTAGCTGAAAATAAACATGTGTTTAATTTATAAAATGATAGAATTTCTAATAGTCTATTAACCAAGCTGTGTCTACCTAGGATATGTTTAGGGTTCATCACAAATCTGTGATAAAATGTGGTCACATTAACTTCTTTCCATTTTTTCCTTATGGAATATTTGATCCAAACATACAAAACTGTATGTAACACAAATAGAAGTTATTGATTGCAATAATAAACAACTCTGAACCTTAGAACTGACAAGTTACAAATACCATGGAAATTCCTGTGTTCTTCCCTGATTCATACCAATGCTGTGTCTTAAAGGCAACTACTGTCTTGAACTCTACATTCACAATTTCCTGGGATTTCTTTATAGCTTCATATATATGTAGATATCCCTAAATGTTGTACTGCTTATTTTCAGACTTCATAAAAGTTGTATCATACTGCATATGTTTTTCTGGGAGATGTTTTCTTCGTTCTGAATTATGTTCCAAGAGCATCTTGTGTTGCACATATCTATAGATGATTCATTTCCTCTCTTTTCAAAAAATTTTAATTTTTTTATTGTATGGGTACATGATAGGTGTATATATTTATGGGGTTCATGAGATGTTTTGATATAGACATAAAACATAATATAATAATTACATTAAGGTTACTGCAGTATCTATCACCTCAAGTATTTATCATTTATTTGTGTTAGGAGCATTCCAATTCCATTCTTTTTGTTATTTAAAAATATAGTATAAGTTATTGTTGAGCATAGTCATCACGTTGTGCTATTAAATACTAGATCTTATTTATTCTATCTATGTATTTACAGCCATTAACTATTCCCACTTACCGCCACTCTCCTCTACCCTTCACAGCTACTTGGTAGCCATCATTTTACTTTCAGTCTTCATGAAATCAGTTGTTTTAATTTTTGATCCCACATATGAGTGAGAACATGTGAAATTTGTCTTTCTATGCCTGGCTTATTTCACTTAACATAATGTCTTCTAGTTCTATCCATGTTGTTGCAAACAACAGCATTTCCTTCTTTTATGGCTGAATAATATTCCATTGTATATGTGTACCACATTTTCTTTATCAAGGTTGATGGACAAATAGGTTGATCCCAAATCTTGGCTATTGTGACTAGTACTGCAGTAAATATGAGAGTGCATATAAATTCTTTGATATACTGATTTCCTTTCATTCAGATGTATACTTAGCAGTGAGATTCCTGCATCATATGGTAGTTCTATTTTTAGTTTTTTTGAGGAGCCTCCAAACTGTTCTCCATAGTGACTATACTAATTCACATTCCCACAGACAGTGTACAAGGTTTCCCTTTTCTCCACATCCTCTCCTGGATGTCATTATTTCCTGTCTTTTGGATAAAAGTCATTTTAACAGGGGTGAGATGATATCTCATTGTAGTTTTGATTTGCATTTCTTTGATTAGTGTGATAAGCACTTTTCATATACCTGTTGTCAATTTGTATATTTTCTTTTGGGAAATGTCTATTCAGATCTTTTTTTTTTAAGGCAAGTGACATTATTTTGCTAAAATGTGCTTAACTTCTATTACAGCTTGAACTGGATTAAATAGTACCCACGCCCTGGCAAATTGTTAAAAATTTATTTTTATTTCAATAGTTTTAGGAGGGTACAAGTGGTTTCTGGTTACATGAATAAATGTATAATGGTAAAGTCTGAGCTTTTAGTGTACCCAAAATCCAAATAGTGTGCAATATACCCCCCATAGGTGATTTTTTAATCCCTCCCCTCATCCTTCCGCCTTCTGAGTCTCCAATATCCATTATACCACTCCATGTGTCTTTGCATATCCATAGCTTAGCTCCTACTTATAAGTGAGGACATGTGGTATTTGTTTTTCCATTCCTGAGTTACATCACTTAGTATAATGGCCTCCAGTTTCATCCAAGTTGCTGCACAAGGCATAATTTCTTTCTTTATCATGACTGGGTAATATTCCATGGTCTAGATATGCCACTTTTTTTTTTTATCTACTCCTCTGTTGATTGGCAATTCGGTTGATTCCATGTCTTCATAATTATGAATTGTGCTGTGATAAACATGAGTGCAGGTATCTTTTAAATACAATGACTTCTTTTCCTTTTGGTAGATACCTAGTAGTGGGATTGCTAGATCAAATGGTATACTCACTTTAGTTCTTCGAGAAATCTCCATACTGCTTTCCATAGAGATTGTACTAATTTATATTCTTACAACAGTGTACAGGCATTCACTTTTTACTGCATATACACTAGTTATCTACTGTTTATTATGTTTTAAAAATGGCCATTCTGCCTTGGGTAAGGTGGTATCTCATTTTGTGTTTTAATTTGCATTCCCTTGATGATTGGTGATGTTGAGCATATTTTCGTATGTTTGTTGACCATTTGTATGTTTTCTTTTGAGAAGTGTTTATTTGTGTTCTTTCCCTACTTCTTAATGGGATTATTTGTCCTTTTCTTGCCAATTTGTTTGAATTCCTTGCACATTATGGATATTAGCCTTTTATTAGATGTATAGCTTGCAAATATTTTTTCCCATTCTGTAGATTTTCTGTTTACTCTGTTATTTCTTTAGCTGTGCAGAAGCTTCTTTAGTTTAATGAAGCCCCATTTATTTATTTGTGTTTCTGCTACATTTGCTTTTGAGGCCTTACTGATAAATTACTTTTCTAGGCCAATGTCCAGAAAAGTTTTCCCTAGATTTTCTTCTAGAATTTTTATAGTTTCAGGTCTTATATTTAAGTCTTTAATCTATCTGAGTTAATTTTTATATATGGTAAGAGATAAGGGTCCAGTTTCATTCTTCTGCATATGGCTGTTCAATATTCTCAGCACCATTTATTGAAAAGAGTGTCCTTTCTCCAGTGCGTGCTTTTGTCTGCTTTGTCAAAGATCAGCTCTTTCTAAGTATTTGGTGTTATTTCTGGGTTCTCTGTTCTGTTCCGTTGGTCTATATGTCTAGTTTTATACTAATCCTTGCTGTTTTGGCTACTATATAGCCTTATAATATAATTTGAAGTTAGGTAATGTGATATCTTTGGCTTTGTTCTTTTTGCTTAGGATTGCCTTGGCTATTCAGGCTCTTTTTTTGGTTCCATATGGTTTTTAAGATTTTTTTTTTCTAATTCTCTGCATGATGATATTGGTAATTTGATAGAAATTACATTGAATATATAGATTGCTTTGGGCAATATGGTCATTTTCACAATATTGATTCTTCTTTTTTTTAAATTTTTTTTAAGAAAGAAAAAGAGAGAAAAGGAGAAAGAAAGAAAAAGCAAAAGAAAGAAAAGAAAGAATGAAAGAGAAAAAGGAAGAGGAAGAGAAAGAGGGAGAGAGAACGGGATTCTTGTTTTATTGCCCAGGCTAGAATGCAGTCTAAAAATGGGTATTAAAAACCTCTTTTATGCCAATAATTGTGCTTAACAATGGAGACAGGAAGGAATAGGGGATGAAAATAACAAACAAGCAGCCAACCAATATTGATTCTTCTAATCCATGAGCGTAGGATGTTTTTCCATTTCTTTGTGTCATCTATGATTTCTTTCATCAGTGTTTTGTAGTTCTCCTTGTAGAGATCTTTCATCTCATTGGTTAAATATATTCCTAGGTTTTCTTTCTTTCTTTTTTTTTTTGCAGCTATCGTAAATGGAATTGATTTGATCTGATTTTCACCTTGGTCATTATTGGTGTATAGCAGAGCTACTGATTTGTGTATGTTAATTTTGTAATTGAGATTTTAGTGAATTCATTTATCAAGTCTAGGATGCTTTTTAAGGAGTCTTTAGGGTTTTCAAGATATGAGATGATATCATCAGCAAACAGATAGTTTGACATTATTTTTTCCAATTTGGATACCCTTCATTTCTTTATTTTGCCTGATTGTTCTGGCTAGGACTTCCAGTACTACGCTGAATAAAAGTAGTGAAAGTGGGCCTCTTTGTCTTGTTCCAGTTCTCAGGGGCAATTTTTTCAACTTTTCCCCACTTAGTACAATGTTTTCTGTGGGTTTGTCATATATGGCTTTTACTATTTTTAGATATGATCCTTTGATGCCTAGTTTGTTAAGGATGTTTATCATGAAAGGATGCTGAATTTGATAAGATGTTTTTCTGCATCTATTGAAATGATCATTTTTTAAAAAAGTTATTTATGTGGTTAATCACATTTATTGATTTCTCTATCTTGAACCATCCTTGTAACCCTGGGATAAAACCTCTTGATCTTGGTGAATTGTTAATGTAATGTTGGGTTTGGTTGACTAGATTTTTGTGTTCATGAGGGATATTGGTCTATAGTTATTTTTGCTGTTGTTATGTCCTTTCCTGGCTTTGGTAACAGTGTAATATTGGCTTCATAGAATGAGTTAGGGGGGATTCCCTACTTCTCAAGCTTTAGTAATAGTTTCAGTAGAATTGCTACCAGTTCTTCAAATGTTTGGTAGAAGCTGGCTATGAATCTGTCTGGTCCTGGACTTTTTTTCATTTGGGTATTTTTATCACTAATTCAGCCTCACTACTTATTATTAGTCTGTTCACAATTTCTATTTCTTCTTGATTCATGCTTGGAGAGTTGTGTGTTTCCAAGAGTTTATCCATTTCCTTTAGATTT
>PVKP010037180.1:0-21845 GCA_004027715.1 Plecturocebus donacophilus | reverse complement strand
AGGAGGAGAGGCATTCTGATTTCGGGTGTTCTCAGCCTTTTTGCACTGGTTTCTTCCCATTTTTGTGGATTTATCCACCTGTCGTCTTTGTAATTGCCGACTTTCAGATTGGGTCTCTGAGTGGACGTCCGGCTTGTTAGTTATTAAGTTTTTTCTGTTTCTTAGTTTTCCTTCGGGGGGCGCTCCTTCCCCACAGAGCCGGGCCCTCCCAGGTTCAGCTGTGCTCGCTCTCTCCTCAGCGCTTCCAATTGCTGTTCTCCTTGTGGGGATGGGACCAGCGGAGCCTTTGGGCACCCAGTCCCGTACACTCCGCACTGAGAAGCGCCGCGCCGGCCAAAAGAGTCACGCTGGCGACCCGGGCAGCTCACTCGCCGGGAATCTCCCAGTCTGTGGGCATCAAAAATTCATCTGCAATTGCGGCATCCACTTGCTCTCTGCACCTTCACTGGGAGCTACAATCCTGAGCTGCTGCTACGTGGCCATCTTGGATCTCTCTCCAATGTGGTTTTTAAAAACATTTATTTATTTTATTTGTTTTGTTTTTTGTGGGTCCATAGTAAGTGTATATATTTATGGGGCACATGAGATGTTTTGATACAGTTATGCAATGTGAAATAAGCACATCATGGAGAATGGGGTATCCATTTCCTCAAGCATTTATCTTTTGAGTTACAAACAATCTAGTTACACTCTATTTTTAAAATGTACAATTAAGTTATTATTGACTATAGTCATCCTGTTGAGCTGTCAGATTCTAGGTATTTATTCTTTCTATTTTTTTGTACTCATTAACCATCTCCACCTCTCTGCAACCCCCCACTACCCCTCCCAGCCTCTGGTAACCAACCTTCTATTCTCCAAATCCACAAGTTCAATTGTTTTGATTTTTAGATCCCACAAATAAATGAGAACATGCAATGTTTGTCTTATTTAACATAACATAATGATCTCTAGTTACAACCACATTGTTGTGACACAGGATTTTTTCAGTGCTGCTTCACCAGCTGGAAATTTCTGTGGCTAGTGGCACCTCTGCCAGAGCTTTGCTGGGGCCTGCTGGGCTCACTCTACCCACTCAGCCTGGCAGGCAGCACTCAGATTGCACTACCAGCCTGAATCCTGCACCCGCTTCAGTTTTGTGCTGGTTGGGTGTGCCACCACTGGCTTCCACCTTGCATGCCAGCATCTGGATGAGGGGGATGTGGCCTTGCCCAGAATCAGAGGTGCCAGCCACCATGGAGCCCCAAGTAGTGTTACAGTGTTTGCTCAGGGAATCACAAGGTCTGAGCCCCCAGAAAGCTTTACAGTTTGGATCCCCGGGAAGTGGTACAGCTCTCATTTCTTCCCGCTACCCACAGCTTCGGTGAATTGGGGCATGTTACAGCTTGTTCAGTTTCGCCACTGGCAGCTCAGCAAACAGGGCATGTGACACCCAGTGGTTTTTTCCTCCCCCATTGCTCAGTGAGCAGAAGAGGGTGTTACAGCTTTTTTTTTGCACTCACTGTTCAGTGGGTTCTGGGTTCTTGTCCTGCAACCAAAAGGAATGAAGTACACAGACACTGGAGAGTGAGCAAGGAAAAGAGGACTTGTACTGAGTGACAGAAAATCTCTTGTCAGTGAGAGGGGACCCAAAGTTGGTAGCCCTCTGTGTGAGAGTGGGCCTGAAAGCAGGTAGCCTGCTGTGAGGCTGAGTCTGGGGTTTTTATGGGCTCAGAATGTGGGGGCGAGTACATGCTGATTGGTCCATGAGTGGGCCTGGAAAAAGCACCATTTGATTGGCTAAAAGGCATCGAGGAAGTTCTCACTTTGATCATGAACTCCACCTGGAACTGGCAGCTTTGTTTTCAGGCTTCAAGCTGTCTTTGGCTTGAAGGTCAGGTTTCACTAGGGACCCATTCTTGTCTCCCTAAGAGTCTTTCTGTCTCCTGTCACAATCAGTTGCAAATGACAGTATCTCTTTCTTTTATACGGCTGAATAGTACTCCATTGTATATATGTACCAAATTTCTTTATCCACTCACCTGTTGATAGACACTTAGATTGCTTCCAAATCATAGGTATTGTAAACAGTGCTGCAACAAACATAGGAGTGCAGATATCTCTTTAATATACTGACTTCCTTTCTTTTAGGTATATGCCCAGCAGTGGGATTGCTGAATCATATGGTAGCTCAATTTTTAGTCATTTGGGGAACCACTAAATCGTTCTCCATAGTTGTACTAATTTACATTCCTACTAATAGTATACAAGAGTACCCTTTTCTCCTTATCCTTGCCAGCATTTGTTATTGCCTGTCTTTTAGATATAAGCCATTTTAACTGGGGTGAGATGACATCTCATTGTAGTTTTGATTTGCATTTCTCTAATGATCAGTGATGTTGAGCGCCTTTTCATATACCTGTTTTCTATTTGTGCGCCTTCTTTGGAGAAATGTCTATTCAAACCTTTTGCCCATTTTTTTGGATTTGATTATTATTATTTTTTGTCCTATAAAGTTGTTTGAGCTCCTTATATATTCTGGTTAGTAATCCTTTGTCAAATGGGTAGTTTGCAAATCTTTTCTCTCATTCTGTGAGTTTTCCTTCACTTTGTTGATTATATCCTTTGCTGGACAGACACTTTTTAACTTGATGTGATTCCATTTGTTCATTTTTGCTTTGGTTGCCTGTGCTTGTGGGGTATTGCTCAACAAATTTTTGCTCAGACCAATGTCCTGGAGATTTTCCCTAATGTTTTCTTGTAATAGTTTCATAGTTCAAAGTCTTAGATTTAAGTCTTTAATCAATTTGATTTGATTTTTGTATATGGCAAGAGATAGGAATCTAGTTTCATTCTTTTGTATACGGACATCCAGTTTTCCCAGCCCTGTTTATTGAGGACTGCCCTTCCCCAGTGTATGCTCTTGACACATTTGTTGAAAATGAGTTCACTATGTAGGTGTGTGGTTATTTTTCTGGATTCCCTATTTTGTTCCATTTGTCTTTGTGTTTGTTTTAATGCCAGTACCATGTTGTTTTGCTTACAATATCTCTATAGTATAATTTGAAGCTAGGAAATGTGATTCCTTTAGTTTTGTTCTTTTTGCTTAGGATAGCTTTGGCTATTCTGGATCTTTTGTGGTTCCATATACATTTTTTCTTTTTCTGTTTCTGTGAAGAATGTCATTGGTATTTTGATAGGTATTTCATTGACTCTATAGGTGTTTTGGGTAGTATGAACATTTTAACAATACTCTTCTGATCCATGAACATGTGATCCTACAACACTTCAAATATAACATGTTCAAAATTGTAGTAGTTTTCTTTTCTTCAAATGTTATTCTGCTTGCTTTCATTATCTTGGTCAGTGGCACCAATATAGTCACTCAGTTTCCCAAGTCAGAAATCTGGGAGGTTTTATAAACTCTTCTCTCTTACATGCTCTCTTTACATGCTTTAATGAGTCATGGAATGCTTTTGTTTATTTCCTTAACATTCTTCTTGTTTTATTTCTTTTCTTTTCTTTTTTTTTTCAGAGACAGTGTCTCACCCTCGTGTAGGCTTGAGTGTGGTGTCAAGATCATAGCTCACTGTAGCCTTGAACTCCTGGACTCAAACGATCCTCCTGCTTTAGACTTCCAAAATGTTTGGATTACAGGCAGGAGCCACTGCGCCCAACCTTAACATTTTTTTAATCTATCCTTTTTCTCCTCCAGTGATTTTGATTTTCATTGAGTCCCTCTTTATCTCTTAACTAGGATTTTTCCTACTTAAACTTACATTTAATTAATTTATTTAGGAATAGGTAGTACACTCATGTGGTTCCAAATTGAAAAGCTCTAGTAAAATGTCTGTTCCAACTCCTGTCCCTCATCCACCCAGCTCACCTCCCTGTAGGCAATTAATATTGTCAGTTTCTAGTATTTCCTTCCAGAGATGTATTATGCATACATTGTTCTTTCATGTACTGCATTATATTAAAAGCATTAAATGTTTTCATTTCTGCTTTTTACTTAAATGGTATCACATACTACATTTTGTTCTACAATTTGTTTATTTTTAAAAATTTCACAATAGCTTTTGGAGATAATTTTATATCAATACATAAAATGGTTCCTTAGAGCTTTAAAATATTCCATTTTATGGATGTACTGTTGATGGACATTTGTGTGCTTTGAATAACCTTGTATGTAACCTTTTATACATGTGCAAGTGTACCTGTAGGATAATTTTTTCCAAGTGGAATTGCTGAGTCAAAGAGTATGTAGATTTTTAGTGCTGACGGATGTTGCCAAATTGTCCTTCAAATTGTCTTTTTCGGTAGTCTTTTGAATGATCTCTCTGCTTTGAATTCACCTCCACAATGCTGCCAGAGGCCATTTCTAAAATGAAACTCAAATCATGCTACTCTGTTTCTTAAAACTTATCTGTGACTCCCAATTACTGAACAGATAAAAACCAAACTCCTTGGTATTCAATGCATAACCTTCCTTTTTGGTTATTTGCTTATCTGGCCACTCACCTCTCACTAATTCTTAACTCGGTACATTTTACATTCCAGTTAAATTAATTCCTGTTTCTCATACAAGCTTCATGCCTCTGTACTTTTATACATACTATTTCCTCTGTCTGGAATACTTGCTCAGCCTTCAATCCTCAGTTTACTTATTACTCAAATGGAGCAAGATATATCTTGGTGTCTGCTACCATAGTGCCAGGTACATACCTCTAAGATTGCCCAATCTCACTGACTAGTAATTACTTGTTAATATCTGCCAATTAAATAGCTATAGAATTGATGCTACACCCCAAAATACAAAAGGAACGCAGAACCCAGTCAAGCAATGAGATTAGCTGAATCAAATCAACCAATGAAGGAAATTAGCTCTACCCTAGGTGAGATAAAGCATGCCATCTGCCTGAATGAGGGGAAAGTTATGATGAAAATTGGGTAAACTTAAAATATGAAAGACACCCAGGGGAAGCATACCAATATGTCTTTTTTCCCCTGTCTCCTGACTCTCATTTTATCTCTGTCATTATTAGACTACAGTATTTAGTTGATCCTCAGACCAACCACACTGATTATACATCTCATGCTCTCTGCTTGGAATGTCTTTCTTAGCTCTTCCTCAGAACCCAGATCAGCAGGTAATGGATTCCCTTGGAAACTGTACCACTGACACAGAAATCATTTCCTCCACTATAGTACTTCTAAAACTTGAACTTGTTTTTTCATTATTTTTTTATAGCTATATTGCAGTTTGTTTATTTGTATGGCTGTTGGCCCCCTAGCAGGACCAAAAGCTCTTTAAAGGCAGGATTATATTCCATTTATCTCTGTATCATAAGTATGTCCTTGGCAATGTTTGGAACAGGGTAGTTGCTCAATACATGTTTGTTTAGCTGAATTGATTGTGCACTATATTTGTTATCTGTAGTATAATCCATCATCCAAGAGCATGGGCTCTGGAGTCAGATTGCTGGTTTTCAAAGCAGGGTCTATCACATTCTAGTTGTGTGACCTTGGAAAAGCTGCTGAACTTCTTCAGTGTCTCAATTCCTTCATCTCTACAAGGGAGATATTAGTACCTACATCATAGGATTGTGATGAGAATTAAATGAAATAACCATGTGCTTAGCAGTGTGCTTGGCATATCCTAAACGCTTATTTAAACATATAACTTGGTCAATTTTGCTAAAAGCAGTGCCCAGGTTTCAAGTCACTCCTCAAGTCATTGGTCTAATGCCAACTTCACATTTCTTGCTCCAGCCTCTTAGATGTTTTCTACCTTCCCAACCTGATGTTGATCCCTGGCAACTTTCTTGTATAGATCATTAGTCATTTGGCATAACCACTTGGAAAAGGAAGCTGTATTGATCATGACACAGCAGAATTCATTAAGAGCTAGTAGTGGCAAATTACCATTAATTTCTCCCTGTTTTGGAAAGGATTATCGGACACATACCTTAGATGATTCATGGATTCCAAAAAAGGATTTCAGGTGGCTGCATAAACATACACAGAAAAGCAAAATTAAAAAATTAAATATTAGTGGGAAAAGAAAATAAGGATAGAATACTCAAAGCAAATCAGGGGAGACGTTAGTTAATACATAGTGTACTAGATTGCTAGGGCTGCCATAATAAAGTATCACAGACTGAATGGCTTAAATAATAGAAATGTATTTTCTCACAGTTTTGGAGGCTAGAAGTCCTCCTGCTGATCACCTAGGTGTCAGCAGGGTTGATTTCTTCTGGGACCTCTCTCCTCGGCTTGTAGATAGCTGCCTTCTCACTGTGTACTCTCACTTCTGTACTCTCTGTTTCCTTTATTCATTTATGTATTTATTTATTTATTTGAGAAGGAGTCTCAGTTTGTTGTCCAGGCTGGAGTGCAGTGGTACAATTTCAGCTCACTGCAACCTCTCCCTCCCAGGTTCAAGCAATTCTCCTGGGTCAGCCTCCCAAATAGCTGGGATTACAGGCATCCACCACTATGCCTGGCTACTTTTTCTATTTTTAGTAGAGACTGAGTTTGACCATGTTGGTCAGGCTGGTCTCAAACTGCTGACCTCAAGTGATCCGCCTGCCTCAGCCTCCCAAAATGCTGGGAATACAGGCATGAGCTACTGTGCCTGGCCTATACTGTTTCCCAATCTCCTATTTTTTTAAGGATACCAGTCATTGGAGTGGGGTCCACCCTAATGACCTCATTTGAACTTCATTATCTTTTGAGAGATTTTTATCTCCAAATATATTCACATTTTGATGTACTAGGGATTAGGACTTCAATATATGAATTTTGAGGGGACATGTTAGCCCACAACACACAGTAATCTGTAGCATAAGATTCTGTTTACTGTTAAGAAGCAAGCCACACATTTGATTCTATATTTCATAAAAGCAAAAAGAAATCAAGAGTTGGGGGGATAAAATGACTTACAACATTCACAGTATCACCATTCATTTGAGCTAAAATCTAAATGATGACACTCTATCAGACACAAGAAGCTATAAGGGCTGAGAATTCCAGGCAGAGGGTCCAAAGTCCCAAAGGAGGAAAGAATTTGGCATGTTCACAACATAGAAAGGATCAGTGTGCTGTGGACTACCAGAGTGGTGAGGGACTGGGGCATAGGTTGAAAATCTGCCTATTTGGTACTATGCTGACTACCTGGGTGCAATATACCTGTGTAACAAACCTGCACATGTACTCCTGTATCTAAAATAAAAGTTGAAATTAAAAAAAGAAATAATCAGTATGATTGGAGTGTATAATGAAGGAAAGATGGGCCGGGTTAGGTAAATTCATGTAGTTCTTGATAAGGGGCCAAGATTTTATCTTAGTTGTTATGGAAGACTTTAGAGGGTTTTAATGTGGGGTCAAAATGATGTGACTTATTTTAAACGTGATTTTTTGCTTTCATATAAAGAATGGGTATATGCATAAATCAGTGAGAATGGAAACAAGGAGGCCAGTAATGGTACTACTCAAAGTGCTGGTCTGGAAAGAGATGAAGAGCTTTCTCAGAATACAAAATGATTCATTCTTTCTTTCATAAATAAAGCTTGCTATGAAAAAAATGTTAGCTGAGCTGGGTGCAGTGGCTCGTCATACCTGTAATCCAAACACTTTTGGAAAACAAAATGGGAAGATGCTTGAGGCCAGGAGTTCAAGACTAACCTGGGCAACATAGCAAGATCCCGTCTCTACAAAAAATTAGAAAATAGCCAGGTGTGGTGGTACTTGCCTATATTTCTAGCCATTTAGGTGGCTGAGGGAGGATAATTGCTAGAGTTTAGGAGTTTAAGGTTGCAGTGAGCTATCATCATGCCACTGCACTCCAGCCTGGGTGACAGAACGAGATCCTGTTTAAAAAAAAAAACAACCCAAAAAAGCCAGGCATGGTGGCTCATACCTAGAATCCTAGCATTTTAGGAAGCCGAGGCGGGAGGATCACCTGAGGTCAGAAGTTCAAGACCAGCCTGGCCAACATGGTGAAACCCCATCTCTACTAAAAATACAAAAATTAGCCAAGCATGGTGGTGAGTGCCTGTAATCCCAACTACCCAGTAGGCTGAGGCAGGAGAATTGAGGGAATCCAGAGGCAGAGGCTGTAGTGAGCTAAGATAATGCCACTGCACTCCAGCCTGGACTACAGAGCAAGACTCCATCTCAAAAAAGGAAAAGAAAAAGAAAAAGAAGAAGAAAAAAAATGTTAGCTGACCTAAATATTGTGCTTAGCAAAGTAGTTGATTTTCATTTTGGTGCAAGTTTCTTATGTTGTCATGGACTGGAACAAACAGTTCTTGTCTGTGGGTCTCACTTTGAGTAACACTTCTTAGATTATTGCAGTAGTTAAAGATGACAGTGACTAGGACTGAAGCAGTAACAGTAGAGATGGTAAGAAGTGGACATATTAGGGCTCTATCATGATGGTAGAAACAGTAGGATTTGCTTAAAAATTCATGGAGGTAGGAGAAAGAGGAATTGTGAATAATTCTCAGATTTTGAGCTTGAGCAACCAAGTAGATGGTAGTGGTGTTTATTGTGTAATAGAAAACTAGGAGCGAAGAAGGTTTGAGGGGGCATCTCAAATATTCTGTTTTGAACATGTCATGTTTGGGAAGCCTATTAGACATCTCAATGGAGATGTTGGGCAGGTAGTCTTGAATTCCACAGAGAGGTTAGGGCTTTACATTTTTTGCTATTTTTTTTTTCTTTTTAGAAAAGGAGAAAGAAACAAACAGCAAAAGAAAGAAAGAAAAAGAATGAAAGAGAGAAAGAAAGAGGAAGAGAAAGAGGGAGAGAGAATGGGATTCTTGTTTTATTGCCCAGGCTAGAATGCAGTCTAAAAATGGGTATTAAAAACCTCTTTTATGCCAATAATTGTGCTTAACAATGGAGACAGGAAGGAATAGGGGATGAAAATAACAAATAAACAGCCAACCAATATTTTATTTAAACCTGTGAAATGCTATGCAATTGCTGGAGAGTGATTTACTTCCAATTTTGTGGTCACTTTTAAAATAGGTATAATGTGATATTGAGAAAAATGTATGTTTTGTGGATTTGGGGGAGGAGAGTTCTATAAATATTTGTTAAGTTTAGTTGTTCCAGGTCTGAGTTCAAGTCCTGGATATCCTTCTTGATTTTCTATCTCGTTGATCTGTGTAATATCGACAGTGTAATATTCAAGTCTCCCACTATTATTGTGTGGGAGTCTAAGTCTCTTTGTAAGTCATTAAGAACTTGCCCTATGTATCTGGGTGCTCCTGTAATGGGTGCGTATATATTTAGGATCGTTAGCTCTTCTTATTGCCTTGATCCTTTCACTACCACGTAATGTCTCTCTTTGTTTCTTGTGTTCTTTGTTGTTTTAAAGTCTGTTTTATCAGAGACGAAAATCGCAGCTTCTGGTAACGCTAGCTGGCTGTTTTGCCCATTAGTTGATGTAGATTCTTCATTATGGTGATGCTCTTTACCTTTTGGTATGTTTTTGGAATGGCTGATACTGGTTGTTCCCGTCCAAGTGTAGTGCTTCTTTCAGAAGCTCTTGTAAAGCAGGCCTGGTGGTGATGTAATCTCTGAGTACTTGTTTGTCCGCAAAAAATTTTATTTTTCCTTCGCTTATGAAGCTTAGTTTGGCCAGATAGGAAATTCTAGGTTGAAAGTTCTTTTCTTTAAGGATGTTGAATGTTGGTCCCCACTCTCTTCTGGCTTGTAGGGTTTCTGCTGAGAGATCTGCTGTGAATCTGATGGACTTCCCTTTGTGGGTAACCCGAACCTTCTCTCTGGCTGCCCTTAGCATTTTCTCCTTCATTTCAACCCTGGTGAAACTGACGAGTATGTGTCTTGGGGTTGTTCTTCTTTAGGAATATCTTTGTGGTGTTCTCTGTATTTCCTGAACTTGAATATTGGCCTGCCTTGCTAGACTGGGGAAGTTTTCCTGGATAATATCCTGAAGAGTTTTTTCCAGCTTGGATTCATTCTCTTCATCACATTCAGTTACACCTATCAAATGTAGATTAGGTCTTTTCACATAGTCCCATATTTCTTGGAGACTTTGTTCAATCCTTTTTACCCTTTTTTCTGTCATCTTACCTTCTCGTTTTATTTCATTGAGTTGATCTTTGACCTCTGACATCCTTTCTTCTGCTTGGT
Organism: Plecturocebus donacophilus; assembly: GCA_004027715.1. Lineage (NCBI taxonomy): Eukaryota > Metazoa > Chordata > Mammalia > Primates > Pitheciidae > Plecturocebus > Plecturocebus donacophilus. The sequence continues at coordinate 11,699 of PVKP010037180.1, read as the reverse complement.
CAATTTGGCTGTTGAAACTTGTGCATGCTTCGTGAAGTTCTCGTGTTGTGTTTTTCAGCTCCATCAATTCTCTTATATTCTTCTCTAAGTTGTCCATTCTCAATAGCATTTCATTAAATCTTCTTTCAAGGTTCTTAGTTTCTTTGCATTGGGTTAGAACATGTTCTTTTAGCTCACAGAAGTTTCTTATTATCCACCTTCTGAAGCCTGATTCTGTGAGTTCATCACACTCATCCTCCGTCAAGCCTTGTTCTCTTGCTGATGAGGAGCTGCGATCCCCTGCAGGAGGAGAGGCATTCTGATTTTGGGTATTCTCAGCCTTTTTGCACTGGTTTCTTCCCATTTTTGTGGATTTATCCACCTGTCGTCTTTGTAATTGCCGACTTTCAGATTGGGTCTCTGAGTGGATGTCTGGCTTGTTGGTGATGAAGTTTTTTCTGTTTCTTAGTTTTCCTTCAGGGGGCGCCCCTTCCCCACAGAGCTGGGCCTTCCTGGGTTCAGCTGTGCTTGTTCTCAGCCTCAGCGCTTCCAATTGCTGTTCTCCTTGTGGGGATGGAACCAGCCGAGCCCGACTAAAAGGGCACCCAGTCCCGTACACTCCACACCGAGAAGTGCCGCACCGGCCAAAAGAGTTGCGCTGGCGACCCATGTGGCTCCTTCGCCGGGAATCTCCCAGTTTGTGGGCATCAAAAATTCGTCTGCAATTGCGCCATCCACTCACTCTCTGTGCTTTCCCTGGGAGCTACAATCCCAAGCTGCCGCTACGTGGCCATCTTGGATCTCTCTCCACCCGGTGATGAAGTTTTTATGTTTCTTAGTTTTCCTTTGGCGGACACCCCTTCCCCACAGAGCCAGACCTTCCCGGGGTTCGCTGTGCTTGCTGTGAAACTCTCAGTCCTCAGCGCTTCCAATTGCTGTTCTCCTTGTGGGGATGGGACCAGCCGAGCCCGTACGTCCTGTATAGTCCGCACCGGGAAGCGCTGCGCTGGGGCACCGGCAAAACAGCCGCACCGGCCAAAAGAGTCGCGCTGGTGACCCATGTGGCTCCTCTGCCGGGAATCTCCCAGTCTGTGGGCAACAAAAATTTGTCGGAAAGTGCGGCATCCACTCGTTCTCTGCGGTTTCACTGGGACCTACATTCCTGAGCTGTTGCTAATGACCATCTTGGATCTCTCTCGGCTTTACATTTTTTAAAAAAGGTAATTTGTTCACATGTTTCAGACATCAAAAAGAATATCATAAAGTGCAAAGTTTTGTTTGTCTCTCATGTGTCTAGTTCCTACTTTACTTCCTTCCTTCTTAATTTCTTATATATCCTTGAAAATTTCTTTATTTAGATCTATGTGAAGGTATTGAAAAGATTTTTAAGTTCCTCCATGCCTCTACAAACATATACAAATACACGTCCTTGTTTTGACTCCATTTTACACAAAAGTAATATTTATATTTTTTATAAGCTAAATGTTTGACTTTCCTTAAAATCCACTTGTTGAAATCCTAAACCCCTATATAGTAGTATTAGTAGGGGCCATTGGGAGGTATCTTGGCCAGTTTGAGTTGCTATAACAGAATACCATAGACTGGGTGGTTTAAACAACAAACACTTATTTCTTACAAATCCTCTGCTTGACTAGGTCCAGCCTTGGTTTTTCCTCTTGGTCCTTGTTGAATCTAGTTTGGACAAAATCAGTTTAGGGAAAATCCATTATCCTTGGTATTGTCTATTGTATCTTCACATGGTAGGGAGAAAGATATGTGTATGTCTGTGTGTGTGTGAGAGAGAGAGATACAGAGAGAGAGAGAGAGGAGGAGAAGGAGGAGAGAGAGAGAGAGAGAGAGAGAGAGAGAGGTGGTTATCTGCAAACAGGACGACTGTTTTCACTAGACACTGTATCTGCTGGAGCCTTCTTCTTGTACTTCTCCACCTGCAGAACTGTGAGAAAGAAATGTTTATTACTGAAGCCACCCAATTTGTGGCATTCTTATAGCAGCCCAAACTGACTAAGATAATATATATTTTTCTGTACCTTGCTGTTTTCTCTTAATAGCATATCTCAACTTTTTTTTTCCCTGTAATATTGTATAGTTTCCTCATTTTTAAATTCAATAGCTACATAGTATTTGGTTATATGGTTATACCATAATTTATTTAACTAGTTTGCTACTGATATAATTAGGATAGTTGGCATAAATTCCAACTAGATGATTTCCAAAGTCTCTTTTAAATTCTAAGATTAATAATGCCCTCTAACAAATGAATATTTTCAGAACTATTCCTTCCTTTCACTTCCCCCAAAAAGGAGGTTAAAAATTATTTATGACACTTATTAAAGATTGTTAAGGTGGGCTGGGGGCAGTGGCTCACATCTATAATCTCAGCACTTTGGGAGGCTGAGGCGGGTGGACCACTTGAGTTCAAGACCAGACTGGCCAACACGGTGAAACCCAACCTCTACTAAAAAATACAGAAATTTGCCAGGCATGGTGGCACATGCCTGTAGTACCAGCTACTTGGGAGGCTGAGGCAGAATTGCTTGAGCTTGGGAGTCGGAGGTTGCAGTGAGCTGAGATCATGCCATTCTACTTCAGTCTGGGAGACAAAGTAAGACTCTGTCTCAAAAAAAAAATGGTAAGGCGGATTTTATTCAAGGGGGCCATGGAGATAGGTGTAGGGACCATGCCAATGGGGTCTTGCACTGAAGTGAAGAGATTTGACTTAACTCTGACTTCAACAAGGACAAATGGAGCTTTATAACCAAGAAGCAGGGTTGAGGGGTATCAGTGATTGGAAAATTACTCAGAGGAAACATAAAGGATAAGAGATTTTTGGCTAAACTGACTTGATGGGATTATGGCTGGAGGCAGCCCTGTGTTATAAAATATGGAAGGTGGTTAGATACCAAAATGGACTTAACTGGATTCCTGGTCAAACTGAATTCAACAAGGACAATGAGGGTAGCCCAAGATCAGGCATGGTCAAACAGAGGACTCCAAAGAGACTCACTAAAGTTTTGGTCAAAAGGGAGAGTTTTTGTCAAAATGCATAAATTATGTTCTGGTAATTCTAATAATTTTTAGCAGTTATTTCCATGATTAGCTAACAAAGTCTTCAACATTTATTTAACAAATATTTATTAAGTATCCACTAACAATATGTAACGCTGTTCTAGGTGTTGGAAACACAGCAATGAATAGACAAAAATCTCTGTCATGGAATTTACATTTTAGTGGGAAAGACTAAAGGATAAAGGAAATATAAGGTATGTTAGGTACTGATGAGAACTAAGAAGAAAAGAAAATTGGGAAAGAGAACAGGGAGTGTGTGTGTGCTTGTGTGAAAGTGTTTACATTTTAGATAGGATGACCAGGGAAGTCTTTGCTGTGAAGGATACATTTAATCAAGGTCTGAAGGAAGTGGGATGGTAAGTCCTATGGGTATGTGGGGGTAAAAACATTTTGGGCAGATGGCAGATACCACTGTTTCAGATATTTTTCAGTTATTCCAATGCTTGGGTCATTGGAGAGCTCTTTGGCATCGATTCTTGGGTGTGTTTTCTCTACCGTGGTCCCACTGGACTGCCATTTTCACCTAGCTCTCTGGCTTCCCACTATGAATGCTAGGAGGACTATGATGAAGAGGACTGGATGTTGTTTTTCCTACATTTTAGGCCTTTGTTTCAATTTCCTTTTCTGGGCTGCTTCATATCTGTTTTCCTGGTTACGTTTCTCGACTGGGCTGCCATCTTGGTCTCTAATTTCTGCTGTGATGTGCCTTACTACATTTCTGTGACAACTTTAATGCAAGATGGAGTCCATTACATCAAATGTTCAAAATGAAACTGAGCCTGTTAAAATGACCAAATTAATCCCTCTTAATTAACTGAGAATAAAGGAATGCAGACATTTCAACTACAGAAATAAACAAAAGGAGAAGCAGGAAAATCAAAGCCAAACCAGACCAATTACTTGCATTAATAAACACCCTCAAGCCTTGCACTATTTTATCAGGTCCAGAACTGTTCCCTAGGGTGAAGCCCCTTTAAATTTAACAAAGTAGTCTCAGGCCACAGATATCCCACTGATCCAATTAACTCTATTTGTTCAACTCTAATCTTCTATTCTCACTTTTGAGAACTCTACTTTGTTCTCTATAATGGCTTGTCTCAATTCCCTGAAGTGTATTTGATATCCTTTTAGAAAGATCCTCCTACATTTTTTTAAAAATTTTTTTGAAAGAAAGAAAAAGAGAAAAGAAGAAAGAAAGAGCAAAAGAAAGAAAAAAAAAGAATGAAAGAGAGAAAGAAAGAGGAAGCGAGAGAGGGAGAGAGAATGGGATTCTTGTTCTATTGCCCAGGGTAGAATGCAGTCTAAAAATGGATATTAAAAACCTCTTTTATGTCAATAATTGTGCTTAACAATGGAGACAGGAAGGAATAAGGGATAAAAATAACAAACAAGCAGCCAACCAATATTTTATTTAAACCTGTGAGATGCTATGCAATTGCTGAGTAGTGATTTACTTCCAATTATGTGGTCACTTTTAAAAGAAGTGTAATGTGATACTGAGACAAATGTATGTTTTGTGGATTTGGGGTGGAGAGTTCTGTAAATATTTGTTAAGTTTATTTGTTCCAGGTCTGAGTTCAAGTCCTGGATATCCTTGTTAATTTTCTATCTCATTGATCTGTCTAATATTGACAGTGTAATGTTAAAGTCTCCCACTATTATTGTGTTGGAGTCTAAGTCTCTTTGTAAGTCATTAAGAACTTGCCTTATGTATCTGGGTGCTCCTGTATTGGGTGCGTGTATATTTAGGATCATTAGCTCTTCTTGTTGCATTGATCCTTTCACCACCACGTAATGTCCCTCTTTGTTTCTTATGGTCTTTGTTGCTTTAAAGTCTGTTTTATCAGAGACGAAAATTGCAGCTTCTGTGTGTGTGTGTGTGTGTGTGTTTTTTTTCTCTCCATTTGGTTGGTAAATCTTCCTCTGTCCCTCTGTTTTGAGTTTTTGGGTATCCTTGCATGTGAGATGGGTCTAAATACAGCATACCGATGGGTTTTAGCTTTTTATCAAATTCGCCTTTCTGTGTCTTTTGATTGGGGCATTTAGTCCATTTAAATTTAGGATTAATATTGATATATGTGAGTTTGATATTGCCATTTAATGCTAGCTTGCTGTTTTGCCCGTTAGTTGATGTAGATTTTTCATTATGGTGATGCTCTTTACCTTTTGGTATGTTTTTGGAATGGATAATACTGGTTGTTACTTTCTATGTGTAGTGCTTCTTTCAGAAGCTCTTGTAAAGCAGGCCTGGTGGTGATGTAATCTCTGAGTGCTTGCTTGTTTGCAAAAAATTTTATTTTTCCTTCACTTATGAAGCTTACTTTGGCTGGATATGAAATTCTGGGTTGAAAGTTCTTTTCTTTAAAGATGTTGAATGTTGGCCCCCACTCTGTTCTGGCCTGTAGGGTTTCTGCTGAGAGATCTGCTGTGAGTCTGATGGGCTTCCCTTTGTGGGTAACCCGACCCTTCTCTCTGGCTGCCCTTAGCATTTTCTCCTTCATTTCAACCCTGGTGAATCTGAAGATTATGTGTCTTGGGGTTGCTCTTCTTGAGGAATATCTTTGTGGTGTTCTCTGTATTTCCTGGACTCAAATATTGGCCTGCCTTGCTAGGTTGGGGAAGTTTTCCTGGATAATATCCTGAAGAGTATTTTCCAGCTTGGATTCATTCTCTTCATCACATTCAGGTACACCTATCAAACGTAGATTAGGTCTTTTCACATAGTCCCATATTTCTTGGAGACTTTGTTCATTCCTTTTTACCCTTTTTTTCTGTCATCTTGCCTTCTTGTTTTATTTCATTGAGTTGATCTTCGACCTCTGATATCCTTTCTTCTGCTTGGTCAATTCGGCTGTTGAAACTTGTGCATGCTTCATGAAGTTCTCATGTTGTGTTTTTCAGCTCCATCAATTCACTTATATTCCGCTCTAAGTTGTCCATTCTCGTTAGCATTTCGTTAAATCTTCTTTCAAAGTTCTTAGTTTCTTTGCATTGGGTTAGAACATGTTATTTTAGCTCACAGAAGTTTCTTATTATCCACCTTCTGAAGCCTGATTCTGTCAGTTCATCACATTTAGTCTCTGTCAGGCCTTGTTCCCTTTCTAATGAGGAGCTGTGATTCCCTGTAGGAGGAGAGGCATTCTGATTTCGGGTGTTCTCAGCCTTTTTGTACTGGTTTCTTCCCATTTTTGTGGATTTATCCACCTGTCGTCTTTGTAATTGCCAACTTTCAGATTGGGTCTCTGAGTGGACGTCCGGCTTGTTGGTGATTAAGTTTTTCCTGTTTCTTAGTTTTCCTTCGGCAGATGCCCCTTACCCACCAATCTAGGTCTTCCCGGGTTCGGCTGTGCTTGCTGTGAAACTCTGAGTCCTCAGCGCTTCCAATTGCTGTTCTCCTTGTGGGGATGGGACCAGCCGAGCCTGACTAAAAGGGCACCCAGTCCCGTACACTCCGCACCGAGAAACGCCGCACCGGGGTGCCAGCAGAACAGCTGCGTCGGCCAGAAGAGTCACACTGGCGACCCGTGTGGCTTCTCTGCCGGTAATCTCCCAGTCCGTGGGCAACAAAACTTCATCTGAAATTGCGGTGTCCACTTGCTCTCTACGCTTTCACTGGGAGCTACAATCCTGAGCTGCTGCTAGGTGGCCATCTTGAATCTCTCTCCCTCCTACATTTTTTTTTTTCTTTATCTGGTTTATATTGGTTTTTAGTGTCTGGATTCCTGGAATAGTCAAACAAGTCACCAAAATAGCATGATACTGGTATAAAAACAGGAACATAGACCAATGGAACAAAACAGAGAACCCAGAAAAAAACCCAAATACTTACAGCCAACTAGTTTTGACACAGCAAACAAAAACATAAAGTGGGGGAAAAGGACAACAATTTACACAAACTGTGCTGAAATAATTGGCTAGCCACATATAAGAGAATTAAACTGGATCGTCATCTCTCACCTTATGCAAAAATAAACTCAAGATGGATTAAGGACTTAAACCTAAGATCTGAAACTATAAAAATTATAGAAGATAACATTGGAAAAACCTTTCTAGACATTGACCTTGGCAAGGATTTAATGACAAAAAACCCAAAAGCATTTGCAATGAAAACAAAGATAAATAGCAGAGACATAATTAAACTGAAGAACTTTTGCATGGCAGGAAAAACAGTCAGCAGAGTAAACAGACAACCCACAAAGTGGGAGAAAATCTTCACAATCTATGTATCTGACAATGGACTAATATCCAAAATCTACAATGAGCTCAAACAAATCAGTAAGAAAAAAACAATCTATCTGATCAAAAAGTGGGCTAAGGACATGAATAGACAATTCTTAAAAGAAGATATACAAATGGCCAACAAACACATGAAAAAATACTCAAAATCACTAAGGATCAGGGAAATGCAAATCAAAACCACAGTGTGATACCACCTTACTCCTGTAAGAATGGTCATAATCAAAGAATCAAAAAATGGTAGATGTTGGCATGGATGCAGTGAAGAGGGAACACTTCTATGCTGCTGGTGGGAATGTACACTAGTGCAATTTCTATGGAAAACAATGTGGAGATTCCTTAAAGAACTAAAAGTAGAACTACCATTGGATCCAGCAATCCCACTACTGGGTATTTACCTACAGGAAGAGAAATCATTATTTGAAAAAGATAGTTGCATACACGTGTTTATAGCAGCACCATTCAAAATAGCAAAATAATGGAACCAGTCCAAATGCCCATAATCAATGAGTGGATGAAGGTATGTGGTGTGTGTGTATGTGTGTGTATATATATATATGTATATATATATATATGCACACACAAACACACTTTCATATGTATATGTTCCATTATACATATATATAGTATTTTATATATATACTATATATATAGTATTCCATTATATATATGTGTATGTGTATATATACATATATATGTGTATATATAATGGAATACTACTCAGCCTTAAAAAGGAATGAACTAACAGTATTTGCAATGACCTGGATCAGTTTAGAGACTATTGTTTTTCCATACATTTTTACCTAATTTTTAATGTCAATGTAACTCTTTATTTTATTTTTATTTTTTATATATTTTATTACACTTTAGGTTCTGGGGTACATGTGAAGAACATGCAGGATCTTTGCATAGGTACATACATGGCAATGTGGTTTGCTGCCTCCATCCTCATCACCTATATCTGGCCTTTCTCCCAATGTTATCCCTCCCCAAATCCCTAACCCCCACTGTCCCTCCCCTAGTCCCCCCAACAGACTCCAGTGTGTGATGCTCCCCTCCCTGTGTCCATATGTTCTCATTGTTCAGCACTCACCTATGAGTGAGAACATGCAGTGTTTGATTTTCTGTTCTTGTGTCAGTTTGCTGAGAATGGTGGCTTCCAGGTTCATCCATGTCCCTGCAAAGGACACAAACTCATCGTTTTTTATGGCTGCATAGTATTCTATGGTGCATATGTGCCACATTGTCCCTGTCCAGTCTATCATTCATGGCATTTGGGTTGGTTCCAAGTCTTTGCTATTGTAAACAGTGCTGAAATGCACATATGTGTGCATATGTCTTTATAATAGAATGATTTATAATCCCTTGGATATATACCCAATGGTGGGATTGCTGGGTCAAATGGAATTTCTATTTCTAGATCCTTGAGGAATTGCCACACTGTCTTCCACAATGGTTGAACTAATTTACACTCCCACCAACAGTGTAAAAGTGTTCGTGTTCCCATTTCTCCACATCCTCTCCAGCATCTGTTGTCTCCAGATTTTTTAATGATCACCATTCTAACTGGCATGAGATGGTATCTCAATGTGGTTTTGATCTGCATTTCTCTAATGACCAGTGATGATGAGCATTTTTTCATATGTTTGTTGGCCCCATATATGTCTTCTTTTGAAAACTGTCTATTCATATCCTTCACCCACTTTTGAATGGGTTTGCTTTTTTTTTTTTCTTGTAAATCTGTTTTAGTTCTTTGTAGATTCTAGATATAAATCCTTAGTCAGATGGGTAGATTGCAAAATTTTTTTCCTATTATGTTGGTTGTTGTTTCATGCTAATGACTGTTTCTTTTGCTGTGCAGAAGCTCTGGAGTTTAATTAGATCCCATTTGTCTATTTTGGCTTTTGTTGCCAATGCTTTTGGTGTTTTAGTCATGAAGTCTTTGCCTATGCCTATGTCCTGTATGGTTTTGCCTAGGTTTTCTTCTAGGGTTTTTATGCTGTTAGGTCTTATGTTTAAGTCTTTAATCCATCTGGAATTAATTTTAGTGTAAGGTGTCAGGAAGGGGTTCAGTTTCTGCTTTCCATGCATGGCTAGCCAGTTTTCCCAACATCATTTATTAAACAGGGAATCTTTCCCCATTGCTTGTTTTTGTCATGTTTGTCAAAGATCAGATGGTTGTAGATGTGTAGTGTTGCCTCTGAGGCCTCTGTTCTGTTCCATTGGTCTATATCTCTGTTTTGGTACCAGTACCATGCTGTTTTGATTACCGTAGCCTTGTAGTATAGTTTGAAGTCAGGTAGTGTGATGCCTCCAGCTTTGTTCTTTTTACTTAGAATTGACTTGGCTATGCGGGCTCTCTTTTGGTTTCATATGAATTTTAAGGTGTTTTTTTCCAGTTCTGTGAAGAGGGTCATAGGTAACTTGATGGGGATAGCATTGAATCTATAAATTACTTTGGGAAATATGGCCATTTTCACAATATTGATTCTTCCTAACCATGAGCGTGGAATGTTTCTCCATCTGTTTTTGTCTTATTTCCTTGAGCAGTGGTTTGTAGTTCTGCTTGAAGAAGTCCTTTACATCCTTAGTTGTATTCCTAGATATTTCATTCTCTTTGTAGCAATTGTAAATGGGAGTTAGATCATGATTTGGCTCTCTGTCTATTATTAGTGGATAGGAATGTTTGTGATTTCTGTACATTGATTTTGTATCCTGAGACTTTGCTGAAGTTGTTTACAAGCTTAAGGAGATTTTGGGCTGATATGATGGGGCCTTCTAAATATACGGTCATGTCATTTGCAAATAGGGACAATTTGACTTCTTCTTTTCCTAATCGAATGCGCTTTATTTCTTTTTCTTGCCTAATTGCTCTGGCTAGAACTTCCAATATTATATTGAACAGGAGTGGTGAAAGAAGGCATCCTTGCCTAGTGCCATTTTTTAAAGGGAATGCTTCTAGTTTTTGCCCATTCAGTATGATATTGGCTGTGGGTTTTTTGTAAATAACTTTTATTATTTTGAGATATGTTCCTTCAAAACCTAGTTTATTGAGAATTTTTAGCATAAAGGGCTGTTGAATTTTGTCAAAAGCCTTCTCTGCATCTACTGAGTTAATCATGTGGCTTTTGTCTTTGGTTCTGTTTATGTGTTGCATTATGTTTATAGATTCGTGTATGTTGATCCAGCCTTGCATCCCTGGGATGAATCCTACTTGATCGTGGAGGATAAGCTTTTCAATGTGCTGTTGGATTTTGTTTGACAGTATTTTATTGAAGACTTTTGCATCAATGTTCATCATGGATATTGGCCTGTAGTTTTCTTTTTTACTTGTGTCTCTGCCAGGTTTTGGTATCAGGATGATGTTGGTCTCATAGAAAGAGTTAGGGAGGATTCCCTCTTTTTGTATTGTTTGGAATAGTTTCAACTGGAATGGTATCAGCTCCTGTTTGTATGGCTGGTAAAATTCAGCTGTGAGCCCATCTGGATCTGGACTTTTTTTGCTTGGTAGGCTAATAATTGCTGCCTCGAATTCAGACCTTGTTATTGGTCTATTCAGGGTTTTGACTTATTCTTGGCTTAGTCTTGGGAGTGTGCAAGTGTCCAGAAATTTATCCATTTCTTCCAGATTTACTGTTTGTTTGTGCATAGAGTTGTTTGTAGTAATCTCTGATAGGAGTTTGTATTTCCGAGGAATTGGTGGTGATCTCCCCTTTATCGTTTTTTGTTGCATGTATTTGATTCTTCTCTCTTTTTTTATTAGTCTAGCTAGCTGTCTGTCTATTTTGTTGATCTTTTCAAAAGACCAGCTCCTGGATTTATTGATTTTTTGAAGGGTTGTTTCTCTCTCTTCTTCAGTTCTACTCTGATCTTAGTTATTTCTGGTCTTCTGTTTGCTTTTGAGCTTTTTTGATCTTCCTCCTCTAGCTCTTTCAATTTTGATGATAGGTGTCAAGTTTAGATCTCTCCTTGCTTCTCATGGGGGCATATATTGCTATAAATTTTCCTCTAGACACTGCTTTAAATGTGTCCCATAGGATCTGGTACATTGTGTCTTCATTCTTGGTTTCAAAGAACAGTTTTATTTCTGCCTTCATTTCGTTGTTTATCCATTTGTCATTCAGGAGCAAGTGGTTCAGTTTCCATGTGATTGTGTGGTTTCAAGTGCTTTTCTTTCTTTCTTTCTTTCTTTATTTATTTATTTTATTGCATTTTAGGTTTTGGGGTACATGTGAAGAACATACAATATTGTTGCATAGGTACACACGTGGCAGTGTAATTTGTTGCCTGCCTCCCCTTCACCTATATCTGGCATTTCTCCCCATGCTATCTCCCCGCAACTCCCCCCCCCCCCCCCTCCCCCCCCCCCCCCCCCCCCCCCCCCCCTTCCCCCCCCC